>JACEFZ010004263.1:0-25000 GCA_014155875.1 Cepaea nemoralis
AAAAAATTTTGGGGGGGGCCCCCTTTTTTTTTTATTTTTTACTTGGCTCACATTTCCCCTTTCCCAATCATACTTTTGCAAGTATATCTGCTTTTTCATTTCCCGGGTTCATTACATCATGATGGTACCCAATGCAGTACGATTCCCTTCACATACTGTACCTGAAGTAAAACAGGGTGAAGTAAGACAAGGGCGCCCTTCGGGAAGCCAAAGAAGAATAGTCAACCAACACTGAAATGATGGAGATACTGAAGAAGGGAATCTGAACACTATTGGATTAATATAGTTCAAGGTGGAATGGGGATGATCTGTTGATTAACTAACCAACGAACTAATTAAATTGAAAGAAAAAAAAAACCACAACAACAAAACAATTAATTAACTAACGAACTACTTAAATTACTAACTAACTGTACATGAAAGGCCAGACGGACACATTTATTGATGGATGAGAAAGCAGATTTAGTCAGTGCCCATTGGTATCATGTGTACACCTTGGAAGAACATATACATCTTCATAGCCTGGCGATAGTGGAGCAGCAAGGAGTGATCAGAGAATCTGGCCGATCGTCAGTACCAAGAGGACATTTTCTTTACAGGACATTTGATAAATCCCATAAAGTTTTGGTTGTTTGTGACTTACTAGGCAAATTTTACGTTTAGTACTTTGCCATTGCTTTCTGAACGACCGTGCTGTTTGTCCTTCATCCAGCAGAACGCCACCGTGACCACCTCCACCCTTAGACTAGATTTCGTGGTATCTTACTCTAGACTCTCCTATACTAAATATCGTCTATTAACTTTTGCTATGAACACCCAGGCACTTCTTTTACCTCCTCGAATCATTGGCATTACGAGGGATTGACTTGTGAAGCACGTTCACTGCCCCTAAAAAGCAGCACCATCAACTACTTCCTTAAATGTTCATTCATTCAGTAGCATGTCCTTTGCAGAACCTCGTTCCCATAACAACCTTTCGAAAAACTTCTCGGTCATAAGCAAGATGCCCCGCGCCCGACGCACCCATCAGGAGATCATCTGTCACATCCTGCACCCATCATCTCGTTGGCCTTCCTCTTTGTCTCTTCCCGGACACATACCTCTCCCTTATTCTCTCCAAACTTTCATGACGTTTCAAGTGACCAGTATGTTTCAATTTTCTGTATTTTATTGTCTTTTTTGTTTGTGTGTTTGTTTGTTTGTTTGTTTGTTTTCATTACTACTAACTAATCTGACTACTGACTACTGCCCGTGGTATTAGTTTTAGAATCTATCACAAAGTCCTTTAAATCAGAATAACTATAATCTAAATTTGTTTCAAACTCTAATTTGATGAAAATCTACGCGGTGGCAAACTAGGAGGCATTGACATTTCTCAAATAATCAAAACAAACCACTCTAAACAATCGTTTTCTATCACACACGGATCGTCAAAATGGATCCCAACGACGTGTTTCACACTGGCGGAAACGAAATATTTTAATTTACCAGAGTAGCACTAAACATTTGAGGAACAAATAAGAGAACTGGAACAAAACACACTGTCTATATCGATCCAACCTAGTGGCTTACGGGTTCCAAAAAACGTTCGATGGAACCACTACAGTATTGCCGGCAGGCAATCATTTAACATATTTTTCTTTCCCCATAATAGTTTTATCTGTATGCATTATCTTCGTTTTTGCTGTGTTAAAGTTCTTTTTTTGGATTAAGGTGTTATAAAATTCCACCGCGGAGCAAGCACGACATGAGGTCTTTGATCATCAGAAGCGGTCACCCTCGCCGAATGTTTGGCCCCTTTACCTTCATGACACTCTCAGGGGGCGGGCCCGTCGGCGTCATGACTCCTAGTCGTTTTCCTCCTGGCATGCGTTTACACCTTCGAGACGTTCATGAACGTACATTTCCCGTATCGACATCGCTAAATGTGCCATCACAGAAGCCATCCCACCCTCGGAGGGTTACATTAGGTACTAACCCCATCTACCAGAGTTGACCAGGAAAAACCGTAAATGACCAAGGAAAGTCAGCTTCTTCCCCCGACAGTTGACCTCAGTCTTCACCCCGACCTCGGTGGCTAACTACGACCCAGTCAGCAGACGTCGCTGCTGCCATGTTAATTTTCCTTCTTAATTTATCATGCAATTAAACACACAGTTAAAAATACAATGAGAAGTCACACCTGACTTGTACACATATAGTCTACAATACAACGAGAAGACATACCTGGCTTGTACACATATAGTCTACAATACAACGAGAAGACATACCTGGCTTGTACACATACAATCTACAATACAAGGAGAAGACACACCTGACTTGTACACATACAGTCTACAATACAACAATAAGACACACCTGACTTGTACACATACAATCTACAATACAACGAGAAGACATACCTGACTTGTACACATACAATCTACAATACAACAAGAAGACACACCTGACTTGTACACATACAATCTACAATACAACAAGAAGACACACCTGACTTGTACACATACAGTCTACAATACAACGAGAAGACACACCTGACTTGTACACATACAATCTACAATACAAGGAGAAGACACACCTGACTTGTACACATACAGTCTACAATACAACAATAAGACACACCTGACTTGTACACATACAATCTACAATACAACAAGAAGACACACCTGACTTGTACACATACAATCTACAATACAACAAAGACCACCTGACTTGTACACATACAATCTACAATACAACAAAGACACACCTGACTTGTAACAAAAATTTCAATACAACAAAAGACACACCTGACTTGTACACATACAATCTACAATACAACGAGAAGACACACCTGACTTTTACACATACAGTCTACAATACAACAAGAAGACACACCTGACTTGTACACATACAGTCTACAATACAACAAGAAGACACACCTGACTTGTACACATACAGTCTACAATACAACAAGAAGACACACCTGACTTGTACACATACAGTCTACAATACAAAAGAAGACACACCTGATTTGTACACATACAGTCTACAATACAACAAAAGACACACCTGACTTGTACGCATACAGTCTACAATACAACGAGAAGACACACCTGACTTGTACACATACAATCTACAATACAACGAGAAGACACACCTGACTTGTACACATACAGTCTACAATACAACGAGAAGACACACCTGACTTGTACACATACAGTCTAAAATACAACGAGAAGACAGACCTGACTTGTACACATACAATCTACAGTACAACGAGGAGACACACCTGACTTGTACACATACAATCTACAATACAAAGAGGAGACACACCTGACTTGTACACATACAATCTACAATACAACAAGAAGACACACCTGACTTGTACACATACAATCTACAATACAACGAGAAGACATACCTGACTTGTACACATAGTCTACAGTACAACGAGAAGACATACATGACTTGTACACATACAGTCTACAATACAACGAGAAGACAAACCTGACTTGTACACATAAGACTGCCATTGGGTGCTCCCATTGTTTGAGTATACGAGCGTTGTTTGGTTTGAGACACCGAAGAGTGCACACTCGCTCAGCGATGAACTGTGCAGGAACATGGCGCAAAACGGACTGGACAAACAAGCAGCCGCACAGTGGACAAGAGACAGACGGAGGAAAGGTGACCCTAACATAGGGTAATTTCTAGCCATGGCCACGTCCATTGGTTCCTGGGCGAACTCTGCTGATCTTAACAAACGAAATATGTATTGTTAATAATGACAGCAAAAATAAATGTAGTAATATAACACAAATGAAATGATATAACATTAATGTAGTAATATAGCACAAATGTAGTAATATAATACAAATGTAGTAATACAACACAAATGTAGTAATACAACACAAATGTAGTAATATAACACAGATGTATTAATATAACACAGATGTATTAATATAACACAACTGGGTTAGTTTAGTCGACGGATCATACATCACGGCACACGGCTGTAACACATAAGTACTCCGTTCTATTCCTAACCCAAGCCTGAGTCATGAGAATCTAAGTTCAGTGCACGAACTCAGTAGCACCGGCGAGGATCCCGACAATACTTTAGGTAGATTTTTAACTCGAAACTTTGCCAGGGCAGCGCCGTTAGGTTACTCTTTGTCGATTTCCATATTAGTTTCAGTGATTATGCGAGGCATTATGAATGTCTAGGTGTGAGGATGTGGGTGTGTGTGTGGGGTGTGTGTGTGGGGGGTGTGTGGGGGGATGTATGTGGTGGGGGTATGTGTGGGATGTGGAAGATGTTTGTGTGTGTGTGGGTTGGGGATGGGTGTGTGGATGGGCGGATGTATGTGGGAGATGTGTGTATGGGTGGGGGATGTGTGTGTGTGTGTGGCTGGGGAGATGTGCATGGGTGGTGCTAGACGGTAACTTGCGGTAAATAATTAGAATATCACCAACAATCAAACTGTCCAGGGTTGTACCCTCTAACAAGACTGCAGAAGTGCAAAATCAACGGAAATTAAGGACTCCAAGCCGGTATGCATTATGTTGAGGCAATATTTATTTGCCCATATCCAACTTGTCACATCTTCATAATGGCAATGAGAAAAATTACAATCAGTCAGTACCGTGCCTTTTATGGCCAGGCGGAACGGTAGTGACAAATATAAATGTGAATTGACTTGTTGAACACCTTAATTATTTGCAACGATAATGTCCTAGTGCTTCTGTCCTTCACAAAACTGCCTCTAAGTCACCTTGTTCTAACTTGCTAAATCCCGATCCGATATGATCGCATCTGTCCATGATTTTCGGATTAATATAGATCATGCATTAATAGTCCTGTCCTCCTTTCCAATATTTGTTGGCCATCAGAATGGAGTCCAGCCAGTACATAATTTAGCTCGTTCCTGAGAATCGAATCGTGCTGCCTCCTTTCTCAAGCTCTCAGATCTGACTGTTTGTTGTTGTTGACAATTTCTCTGACGTTTTCTCCTTTCTACGCCAGCCTCCTAGCTTCTCGTGAGATTTTTCTACCAACATTATTTTGCAGCATATCATCTGCTCTGCTACTTGGCAGGTGGGAGATGTGTGTGTGTGTGTGTGTGTGTGTGTGTGTGTGTGTGTGTGGGATGCGTATTTGGGTGGGGGATGTGTGAATGGGTTGGGAATGTGTTGGTGGGTGTGGAGATGTGTGGGTCGTGGATGTGTGTGTGGATGAGAGACTTGTGGGTTGGGGGATCTGTGTGTGTGTTGGTGTAGATGTGTGGTCGGGGTATGTTTTGGGTGGGTGGGGGTGTGTGGGTGTTGGTGGGTATGTGTTTGGGTGGGTGGAGGTGTGTGGGTGTTTGTGGGTAGTGGGATGTATGAGGATGTGTGGGTGGATGTGTGGGGTGTGTAGGTGGTTTGGGGGATGCGTGTATGGGTGGGGGATGTTTGTGTAGATGGGGGATATGTGTGTCGGTGGGGGTGTGTGGGTTGATCGGGGGATGTGTGGGTGGGTGTGGGGGTGGGAGATGTGTGTGGGCGGATGGGGGATGTGTGGACGGGTGAGGATGTGTGGGTGGGGAATATGTGTATGGCTGAGGAGATGTGTATGTAGGTGGATGTCATGTTCAAATTAATTAATTTTTTGTAGTAGTCTTGATATATTTCTGAAATTTATTCTGAGTTTCCTACTTGTTTTCCGAATATTTTATTTTCACACACAGCCGGAAATAGTTTTTGTTTCATTTCCGTTTTAAAGTTGTGTACAATTCTAACTGTTCGAATTTTAGTAAAACAATGAGTGTCAATAACAAATCTAAGATTGAAGATGAATGCCGTGTTTTTAATGATGAATGGACAACTAAGTACTGCTTTATAAAGTTGGTAGCAAATCAGTTTGCTTGTTGCGTCGTGAGTCAGTGGCTGTCTTCAAGGAGTACAATTTAAAAAGACGATATCAAACAAAACATTCCGATTTCCTATACAGTTTAACAACCGAGGGGAGGGAAAGGAAATGCCTGGAGTTAGTGAAAAATTTTGAGAAACAGCAAACTTGTTTTCACTAAACAGTCTTCAATTCAAGGTGCTGCAACTGAAAGCTAGTCTTGTGCTGTCACACAGAATTGTAAAACAGAACAAGCCATTTTCTGATGGCGAGTTCATCAAGGAATGTTTGCTAGATGCAGCAAACATTATGTGTCCAGAACACACAAAAAAAAAAAAAAAAAAAAAAAGATTTGACAACATTACTTTATCAAGGAAAACTGTGGTCAGACGTATTGACAATATAAGTGACAATTTGATGCATACACTTCAAGATTCAAGTAAACCCACTTTGTGGTACTCTCTTTTATTGGATGAGAGTACCAATGTATATGATACTGCCCAATTATTGATATTTATACGTGGAATAAACACTTCTTTCAAACTCACTGAAGAGTTACCGAGTGTTGAGTCACTCAAAGACACAATCACAGGCCATGTCATATTCAATGCTGTTACTAACTGCATTGAAAGAACTGGGTTGGTTTGGAACAAGATGACAAGTGTTACAACTGACAATGTAAGTATGGTAAAGTTGATAAGTGATAAGATTAAAGCAGAATATCCAGACCACACATTATTACCACTTCACTGTGTGATTCATCAAGACAGTCTGTAAACTGTTTTGAATGTCAAGCATGTTATTGACCCAGTTGTCAGTGTCATAAACATCATCAGATCAAGAGGACTTAATCACAGACAGTTCAAGGCATTTCTTGACGATTTGGAAACTGAACACTCAGATGTTCTGTACCACACCAGTGTTCGATGGCTGAGCCTCGACAAGGTTTTGAGGCGAGTGTGGGAACTCAGAGAAGAAATAGTGATGTTCCTAGAGATGAAGGACATTGAATGTGACTTTAATACTAACATTGTCAATAAAGTATGGAAGTTAGACTTTATATTTGCCATTGAAATTATGGAAAACTTAAATGAACTGAATGTATAACTTCAGGGCAAAAGTGTGTTTGCACATGAATTGCATGTAACCTCCCAAAATAACAGTACATGTTTAGATTTAAAATTTGCTTTTTTTAAAATTAATTTGTTTTGTATTTGTATAAACTAGTTTAGATTAGTGGGAAGGGGTTACGGGCGCATTTCGTAATCTCGCACACTGCTTTCGAAACACAGCTGCCGTCGATTTGGCAGCAGCCCGCCTTGCGTTGGGTGTTTTATAAAATGGTATGTGGGCCGGTCGTTCAGAAAGCAATGGCAAACTACTGAACGTAAACTTGTCAAGAGATCACAAAAAGCGAAAATATGCTGGTTTTTACTTCGACGTCCTGTAAAAGATATGCAACTAACTTTTAAAAATAATATATATATATATAAACAAATGATAATATAGCCTAATGATTAAATCGTCTAATAATCAGTTGTGTTGAGGCAAGAACTGACATCACGGCACTCGGAACATTCCCATACGTGCTCCGTCCACATCTTCAACAGCCAGCGAAGAGTCTCAATGCTAATGGTTCCTGTCTGATTATGTGTCCGTCTGGCCTGTCCTCAGAGTCCTGAGTGTCGGCCAGATCCTCTGGTCACTCCGTAAAGCACCATAATCTCCAAGCCGTGATGATCTATCTGTTCTTCCGCGCTATACACACGATCCCAAAGGACTCTAACCCGCCTGCCTTGTCATGCACCAAAACCCCACCCAGCGGTACAGACTCGGACAATCTGTCTGCATGCTCGTTTTCTGCCACAACAGCACGTTATTAGTCAGTGTTTACATTCTTCTTCTTCTTCTTCTTCTTCTTCTTCTTCTTCTTCTTCTTCTTCTTCTTCTTCTTCTTCTTCTTCTTCTTCTTCTTCTTCTTCTTCTTCTTCTTCTTCTTCTTCTTCTTCTTCTTCTTCTTCTTCTTCTTCTTCTTCTTCAGTGTTCCGAGCCATTGAGGTTCTTTGCTGCAGATACAATCCGTCTCCATTCGTCTCTCTGGTTGACCTAGTGTTTACATTAACTTTGTTTAACTAGTTATGATAATGATGATAAACTAACACCATATTGTATAGCTTAACATACTTCCATCCATCAATCATGTGCCATGCTGATAAGCGTGGGTGGTCATGTTCTGCCATCTCACTCGATCACCAGAGTCGTGGATCAGTTCAGTGTTTCTGTCTCGACCATGCCACGTGGCCAAGCCATCCAGTTATTTACTTCTCGGTCTTCCCCTTGGTCTCTTCCCTTCGATCTTGCCAGTTGTCACCAAGTTCTCCAAGTCATTTCTTCTCGTAACATGCCCAACAATTTTTGACAGTCTACGTCTAATGTCTCTAATCTCTGGGCCGATCTCTCGCCTTGTATCTCGATATTCTCACCTAGAACGCTCTGGACCGACCTCTCGCCTTGTATCTCGATGTTCTCAAGTAGAACGCTCTGGGCCGACCTCTCGCCTTGTATTTCGATGTTCTCATCTAGAACGCTCTGGGCCGACCTCTCGCCTTGTATCTCGATGTTCTCATCTAGAACGCTCTGGGCCAACCTCTCGCCTTGTATCTCCATGTTCTCATCTAGAACGCTCTGGGCCGACCTCTCGCCTTGTATCTCGATGTTCTCATGTAGAACGCTCTGGGTTGACCGCTCGCCTTGTATCTCGATATTCTCACGTAGAACGCCATGGGTCGACCGCTCGCCTTGTATCCGGATGTTCTTACGTAGAACGCTCTGGGTCGACCTCTCGCCTTATATCTCGATGTTCTCACGTAGAACGCTCTATGTCGAACTATCTATCGTCTTGTATCTCGATGCTCTCACGTATAACGCTCAGGATCGACCTCTCGCCTTGTATCTCGATGTTCTCACCTAGAACGCTCAGGGTCGACCTCTCGCCTTGTATCCCGATGTTCTCACCTAGCACGCTCAGGGTCGACCTCTCGTATCCCAATGTTGTCACGTAGAACGTTCTGTGTCGAACTTTCGCCTTGTATCCCGATGTTCTCACGTAGAACGCTCGCTTCATTCTACAGCGTACATGAAGTTTAAGCGCGAGCGCGAAATCGCTTATAAACCACATTTGGAAATCGTTAAGTTTTCTCTAAAATTGATTAATTACTTCCTCTGCTTTAACACTATACAAAAATAAGCATAAAACATAGCAATGAGTACAAAACACATAACAAAACACAATCGCTTACCTTGCTGAGATAAAAGCAAAGAATATCACGAATATTGAACACCGAACACAAATTAAATTAAAATGTTCGAAAACGTCGAATGTCATTCTGTCCAATACCCTAATCATGTACCATTTACCATTTTGGAGCTACGCTGTTAGTAGTTACACCAACAGCAACTACCACAACGACACCACAAAAAGGATAGTTCGCAGTTTTACAACTTCACGTACATGCTCAATTGATATTCTCGAATATTCTTTATTTACAAAATATGCATTATCAAACAAGGATCACGTAACATAAAAGTGCGGAATAAATATTTTATAGACGGAAAATCGTTTCCGCTCAATATTCATTCTTCAAATTACGAGCGTCGCTTTATAGATTTATTAACAGAGATATTAATTTCTCCCAGCAATGAACGTCACTTATAGATTTATAGACAGTGTCCCGTCCTTGAGATCTCTTGCTCTATTATCTCATTTTAGTTAACACCAATACATTTATTTGTTTATACTATTTTTACTCTTAAAGAACAAGAGAACTTATGGGTGAGTTAATATTTCAATGCCCTCATCTTGATGTGACAACTTCAATAGAACGTTTTATTTCGTTTCATTCTCGTGATAAATTCTTAATATCGAACGTATTTAATTTATACTCCAACAGCGGTCAGTTGGACTAAAATATTGACTTCTCATCCTTGACTTTGGGACATAAATTACAAGTACCTCAGAAGTCGAAGTGGGTTCTCCTGATGTCCAGGGACACTGGTATTACGGAAAGCTAATCCACACGCAAAAGCCAGTCCAATCCACTTTTGTTTGTCCATCAAGAATGATGACGACTATACATTTCATTCAGTGGTGTTGAAAGTATGGAGCCGCGAGTGGTTGGATGAAGAATGACTTGCGCGATCAATTGGGTTAAAGTGAGGAAGAGTTGCGCAATTCGTCGACCTCACTCTCTCGCCTGAGTCTATCTGAGTCCAGTAGCAAGACAAGTCAAGACGACTGGAGACGAAAACAGGTGCAGTGGATGACCAGGGCGCTCTACGTGCCTTACCGTGCTCATTACGTTCCACAACGTATTGCAGGTAAACGCAGTCTTGCCCGTTGAATCATCAATGAATCCTGTTTTCACATGCTGGGTAGGCATACCCTAGTTCACCGATTGGTTTGACACCAAATCGGTTACCCACGCCTGGTTTCGCCAGCCTGTCACAGCTTTTGCCCTGGGGTGTCCGCTGTCGCATGCTGACAGCTAAGCCCAGACAGTCCAGTGCACAAGAAGTAGTAGCACGTGTATGGACTACGTTTGAGTTCAAATCAAACGAACGCATTAAAAAAAAAAAACAGAATGATAACATACCGCCAAATGTGACCTCCCATTTGGACAGAAGGACGATATATCGCCGTACCAGGGTCATCATGTTATTTGTTTTGTTTCGTATCTTCTGCAGTTTCAATGCTCAGTGAATGGACATTTACATTATATAGGGTGTATTCTTAATGACTGTGCAGTGTTTGAAATCCGGTCTCCGTGACGATGGCGTTGCGGACGCGATTCGTCATGCCGTTAACCAGCATTCGAAACACAGCGGCGACCGATTTGGCAGCAGACTGTGTCGCGCTGGTATTAACGTGTTGGTATGGGAGCCGGTCGTTCAAAAAACAATGGCAAACTGCTGACAGTAAAAACTTTCCAAGACATCAACAATGGCAGTAAAATGCTGGTGTTGACTGCAACGTCCTGTAAAGGATATGCAACTTAAAAAAAAAGTGTTTGAAAATATGTAAAATTCATGCAACATAATAAGTAAATACAAAACTTGGACCGGCAATATTTTCAAACACTGCACAGTCATTAAAAATACACCCTGTAATACTTGTTCATTTGACAGTGTACCATGTTTGGTCCAAACCTACTTTGTTTTTGTTTGGCACTCAATCAATTAACGCGGCAAAAAATAAAGGCCCTTTTTTACAACTGTTTACCATATACGCCTCAAAGTTGATGAAAGGGCTCTTTACCCTTTTCCCGGATGTAGTAGACCCATCACTGGAAGAAATGCCGATATTATTTTATTGACTGAAGAAACACATCTGCCAGGGGGCATCAAGTACAAGCAAACACGAATGAGGAAATGGGTTAATGAATTAACCAGCATTGATTAAAAGCTAATTGTAACTCGTTGACAGAAACTATCTATCCTGCGGTGGGAAATATCTCGTCAAATAACCAGGTCACGGCATAACGAGGTGAGGTGGTCAATGCGATGCTGGCGGATCATCCTTTCCGGATAATTTTAAGTGAATCAGTGCCAAACAAAACAATAGGTTTTGACCAAATCGTGTACACAATAAAATGAATAAGTATTATAATATACGAGGGGGCTTCACGTTAAAACCTTGAAAGTGTGGTAGCAATTACAATAACCATGCCGTTGTCTTGTAACTTGTCAATATTGTTGTTAAGGATGTTAACAGTATTAAGGACGGGACATTATACGGTGCAGATAAACATGTTGACGCCATAAGGACAATTTAAAGATGACCGCCCCACTTTTGTCATTCACAAAGAGGAGCAGCGTTCTGTTATCCGTTATTTTCTTTTTTTTAATCAGTGAAGGGGTGAAACCTGTAGAAATTAATAGGAGAATGAAGGTCCAATAGGGTGATGCATGCCTGTCGGTCCAGCAAGTGTATGCGTGGAGTATGAAGTTTCAAAACAGCGTTATTTCTGTGACAGACTGTTGAGTTGTTCACGTACCGATCTCTCCGAAAGACTAGGTGGCAATGGAGACAGATATGGAGAAGCAGACAGAGATATTAAAATAAGAATACGAAAGTCAAGAGTAGCATTCAAGGCACTAGTAAATTTGTGAGGTCAACGGAAATGAAACTTAACACCACACCTAAAGTCTTAAAATCCAATGTTAAAATGAAGCTATTGCACAGATACGAAACATAGAGAACGACAACAAGAACTACAAATACATTGCAAACATTATTTAGTTACTGCCTGCGCAAAGTTGTGGGATGCTCACTTCAATCCCACAACGTTTAGCTAAAGAAAACCTAAAACTAAAAGTTGTGGGATTAAAGTGGGATGACAGAATCACACTCATGGAGAGAGCTACTGTAGAGAAAGATTAGAATAGAATAGGACGCCCATCTGGAAAAACCCGAGTATAGGACACACATCGGTAAAAACCGAGGATAGAAGAACTAGACATCCCATTGCTTGAAAACAACAGTTAGTCGTCAGTCGCAGTTCCAACTTCACAGCAAAGTGTCGCCCCATTATGCTCTGTTTCTGTGCTAGTGAATATCACACAAAATGGTCCTCACTGCCCCTTGTGAAAAGTGGAGCTGGCAGGGTCTCGACAAACCAACGGCCCGCACAGGTAATATGTGCATAATGCCGCTGCCCGAATGCCAACACAAAAGTCCCCCACGAAAAATACAGTTCATCGTCGATGGACGTGGCAGTCACTAGAAAACCAGCAGCCATACATTACAACATAAGGTTAGTTTAGCGACTGGCCTGCCGCCATTTTTCTGAACATGCAGTTTACACTACAGACAACTGCGGACAGTTGTAAAAACACTCCAAACTCCACAGCTCAAAGTGTCGCTCCACACACTCAACTCAGTAGCAGGGCGACGGAACCAGTTGGAACCAACGGGGCGAACGAAACAGTGAGAGGCCTAAACACACGTGGAGAAGAAAATTACAGACAGAGACATAGAGAATTGGGAGGACATGGAGAGAGCTACAGGAGATAGCACAATATTGGACTCTTGGCGTCAATTTGTCAATGGCTTTTCTCCTGAATGAGAGAGGCATAAGCGTGAGTTGGTCTAAGTAGTATGCCTCAATGAGAGACAATGAACATAAGAAAAAAGAATGTTTGTTCTTCTGTTAATGTCCGTCACCAATTTATCCCCATTGACAAATAATTTGTTGTCACATTTGTATTATTGGTTGTTATTATGTTTGCTTTTGTTACACTGAGAAATCAGTTCTGTTTTTCACTTGCATCTTGCACTGATTTATTAGGTTCTCAATTCCCATTTGGGCCAGCTTGGTAGAATGGAAAAGAGCTCTCGTCCTTCAACTTCCGGTGTGCTGATGCCGAGGTAGCGGGCAGCCCCTACACCATTGGACTAAAATGTTTATTTCTCGTCCTTGATTTGGGGGATGTAAATTACAAGTACCTCAGAAGTCGGAGTGGGTTTGCCTGATGGCGAGGGACACTGGTAATAGGAGCAGCTAACCCACAAGCAAAAATCAGTTCTGACCACTAGAAGTAGTATGGAATACGCTTGAGTTCAAAGTGGGTAAACAAAAAAAAAAATCTTTTTTCTTTAAAAATTGTACATTAAACAATTATCCCTACCCTGTTCATCCCCAGAAAAGAAGTTCTTCTTTTTCTTCTTTTGTTCGCTTGAAATATGTCTATAACTGCAATGTTGTCTCTTGAATGAATTTAACTGTCTATTTTAGTTCACACAGCGGTTCATAGAGTTTATCTTCCACTGTCGTCTCTCTAGGCCAGAATGTTTGCCTAGATATGTTATATTTTAGGCAGTCTTGGAGTATGTGCTCTGCTGTCTACGACGCAAATCCAAATGTGCACATGGCTGTTTCACCAATCTTGAATTTTGTATATATGTGGTTACGTAATCTATTGTGTCCTGTTCTGAGACGCAGAATAGTGACTTGTTCTGGTCTGTCCATAATGTGGTAGTCATCTTGAGCAGGTTTTGGTGGCTTTCTGACTGATTTGATAATTCTTTTCTTTTGGTGGTATGTAACGGGCACATCAGGCTGTTCTTCTTTGGCTCCTTCCTTAGCCAATTGATCAGCTCTGTCGTTTCCGGGTACTCCACAGTGGGACGGTATCCATTGTATCTCCCCCGATGTGTCTCCACCTTGCCGTGGTGGGGGAGCTTGCGTGTCCCATTGACCCCATGTGCTATGTCGATGGATGGAAAACTACATATCGGACAGCTAATGGGATAGGGGCCAGACTAAGCGAGACACAACCTGCTGCTCTGCAGGTAGACTGAGGATAGCAGTCAAAAGCTTAATTCAGGCGCACGAAGGCAGAAGTTCTTGGTCCATACACATACTCTAAAGTTCTCTGTCGAGGGTTGTGGCTGAACGGAGGTGAGATTCTGAGCACGCTACATGACCAGTTCAGATACTTGTCCGAAGGCTCTCAGCTGGCGGATATGAGGGATCCCCGGATGAGAGGGCCTGGCCGTTTCTCGCTCACTTCCGCAGGAGGTAAGGTGCTGAGCCGGCAGCACATGTAGCCTACCTCGTGAGCGATTACTAAAAGGTAGAAGAAGTGCCCCAGTCCAATGAAAATGGTTACGTAAACTGTCTGTATCTAACTCATAGAGAGTCCAGAAAAAGGCGTCTCACTAACACAAAATGGAACGCACGGCTAGCGAATCCATTGCGTGGCCCGAAGTACAAAGCGATTACCTAGTGGATGTCGTCCGTAGACTGTCCGTTCCTGGTTTGTGCTTGAGCGACCAGTGGCATGCGAAATGCCCAATACATGGAAGTGAGGAATCAAAGCAGTCATGAGCATGACGCGGCAATTCCTCGGGTGAGCCAAGTCTCAGAGCAGTATGTGTCGGCTCTGCAATCATGGAAGCCTCCATGGATAGCGGGGAACGCCCATGGTCTGCCCCTGCCTTCCCTTGAGGGTTGACCGTGATATCTTTGATCGTTCTATCTTGACCAGCTGAGATGTGGGCGATATCACAACAATAAGTCTAACGTGCCTCGAAACCTGAGGAAGGCTAACCTCATTAAAAATGCCCGCCGAAGTCGGAAGTGCCGTCTTACGGGTGGCAAAATAAAAATTGGCACTACGCATTTACGTCCGAGTGAAATGTCTCGTCCGAATGTCTCTCGTACTAGGAATAGCTCTGACTACCTAGTTTCCGAATGCGCTCTTGTTCGGAACAGTTCTGACTAGGTAGCTATCCGAATGTCCGTCGTGTCTGGAACAGCTCTTATGGGCACAACGAAAAGCACATGTCCGAATCCAAAACTCGCTGAGTGGATACCGTCTGCAGACCTGTCTGGTCTGTGCGGGAACGGTCCGGGGCGAACGAAATGCCCAATATATTGAAGTGAGGATTTAAAGCAGCCATGAGCAGGACGTGACGAGTCCCTCGGTGAGCCCAGCACCAGGGCGCTATGTGTCGGCTCTGCAATTATGGAAGTCACCCAGGATGGTGGAAAATTCCATGGACTGTCCCTGCCTTCCTTTGAGGGATGACGGTGTAGTCTTCGACTGTTCCAACTTGACTAGCTGGGATGTGGACGGTACCACAAAAGTGAGAGTCTCCCAGGAATGCTAACCTGGTCAAAAATGCAGTCTAAAAGTCGGATGTGTTAGCCTAAGGGTTTCGACCCAAGGGTGCTTAACGACACACACCGCAATTACATCTGAAAAAACACCCCGGATGAACGCAAAGAAGAAGAAGTATCCATTGTATGGGACCTTATGCTGACTGCTAAGTTCAGAAAGTAGTGTCCTTAGTACTGGCAATTTCCCAGACAGGAGCGCCTCGAGTACTGATTTTTCATCTGTCAATAGCACCACAGGTTGTGTACCATTGCTGGTATTTAGTAATTTCTATGTTGCTATCTTGATTGCCTCAATTTCAGCATCATAGTTATGGCAGTACTTTCCTGTCGGTACTCTAGCTGTGTCCCTAGTATTATTTGGGTATTCTATGTACACTCCCGCTCCCCCATTTCGAACAGCATTTTGTGCTGACCCATCTGTGTATATTAGAAAAGAAGTTATATTAATGTTCATCACCCGGCTCAGATTAATAATCTTATGACCGCGTCAGTCACAAATATGACATTAATATGAAGGTGATTGTTGTTCAAATAGGGTAATGGTTATATTGCACATTCCTTTTTGAAAAATCAAAACAAAACACACACAAAAACAAAAAAACCAACGACTTTTTAAATCACACAATGTCAACAGATTGGCATCCCACCAAAGCATGACACACTCTAAAATCGACGCCCCCCTGGACAACAAAACGTAATCTAGAACCCCATGTCTGTGCGCTCATGACCTTGGACAATGGTATCTGTAACAGCGTTACCTGCGCCGATTAGGGGACAAAACTAACACCTAATCGATCGTTCTCAACCTTGTTTACCTCCCTTGCCAACAACAATTCTGAACTGCGAGTATATTCTTGTTGAAGAGAAATGGCCAATCAATCATTCCATTTGGTAGTCTTGTGGTTAGAGGCTCGCCTGCTGGACCGGTTGACATAAGTTTGAATCTATTTCTAGTTGGATTCTTAAATTGCACCTGGGCTCTCAGGTCGAGTGGCTGGTCGTGTGGCAAGATCGCTGGTTTCAAATTCGGAATAACCAGGTTCAGATCCTCGGTAAGGTGATGGATTTTTCTTTCTTCTGTCGGATGAAAAAACAAACTGAAAAAATTCTTTTTTAACCTGCACAGCTCACAGCGAATGCACTAGCCAGGCGGCCTTAATTCATCAGGCTCAAGACCCCGTCCTACACCGCAACGAACTACAGGCAGTAATGGCAGTTTATTTTTAAAAAATGTCCATGTCGACTCAGACTAAGATGGGTACAATGAAATGTCATGGGACGTGAAGACGGCCGGCGTGAGACTGACCACAATACCCACCAAATGCTTATTTGTCTATAAAACTATGGGGCTTGGTTCCGTCGCACAGCTACTTAGTTAAGTGCCCGGAGCAATAATGTGAGCTGTGAATTCTATGCGGAAGGCTTTTACATATGTCCGCGGTGGTTTGTATCGAGAACTGCATCTGCAGAAAAATGGCTGACGGCCGGTTGTTTAACTAACTAGTTTTGCCTTATGCAATAATGTGTGTGCAACTGTTGGTTTTCTAGTTACTGCCGCTTTGATCAACGGTGAACTGTAATTTTCGTGGCGGACAGTTGTGTTGGCATTCTGGCAGCGGTCTTATGCATATTTGTCCGTTCGCGCTATTCCAATTTCAAATGGGACAGCAAGGAGCAGTTTGTGGGATATTCACTGGCACAGTAACGGAGCATTATGTAGCGACCCTTTGCCGTGAAGCTGAAACCGCGACTAACGACTATGGGGCTAGCACCATACATATAATTTGTTTTACGGTGTGTTAAATGTCCTTTACGTTTTCTTTTCCAAATCAGCAGCGAGTTGCATGGAAAGGTTTAATTCATTGTAACTAAATAGAACAGACGTCTTTTATACACTTGTAATGCTACAGTCATAACATCTGATGGGGGATGCCCAGAAGAGATTAGAACAAGAATCGCTATGGCGAAGATAACCCTTTGCAAGATGGAAAACATACTGACCGATACAAAGATGTCAATTGCAACGAGAAAAAGTGTTGAAGTGAAACATAGAACCTGTACTTTTGTGTGGATGTGAGACGGGGGCTAGCTAATAAACACATATAATGACAGTGGAAACGTGGTTTCTGAGGAAAATGCAAAGACTACTATGGATAGTCAGAAATAAAAATGAGCAAGTACTACAAGAAACATATGGAAACCGTAAACTGACTGGAGAAATTAAACGTAGACAATATATTTTTTGAGCAAGTTATGAGAAGAAATAACCCAGAGATCTTGGTGGCAACTGGCAAGATCCAGGGGAAAAGAACGAGGGGAGGGCATTGAAGTCAATATTTGGTTGACTTGGCCACATGACATGGTTGAGACAAGAACACAGAGCTGACCCACGACTCTGGTGAACGTGTAAGATGGTGAGAAATGACCGCAAACGCATATTGACACTGCATGTGTTGACCATGACTAGAATGGCCAATGAGATGTGGTAATCAAAGGTGGGATCAAATGTCGTAGACCGATATACGCTTGAAACATGCCTGTTACGACCAAGTGTCTAAGCGTGTATAACAACCACGTAGAACAGATCGTTCAGACAGAACTGTCAAATTACTTAATGTAAACTTGAAAGAAATCACAAACCGCAAACAAATGCTGGGGTTTACCGCAACGACTTGTAAAGAATATGCAACTAATTTGTGATTTTCTTTAACAAGCATAAACAGTACCATTTCAGCTAAAATAGTTCTGTCTCATCAAAGGTCAAAGTAGCTTAGAAAAAGCAGTAAGGGAAGGCACGCATCTCTCTTCAGAAGTTGACAGAAGGAGAAATGCTAGATCTGTTGACAAAGGAACACAGACGAGGAGCGGTGATCGAACTAATCTTTAATATGGAGGGCAGGTGTTTGAGGAGGCATGTGATCGCCTGCGCCGCATGGTCAATCATGTCGAATAAATATTGCTAAAGAAGCTATTAAGAATATTTGGAGTTAAGAAATTGGCATCCTCCGTCTTGACAGACGATAGCTTGTTACATTGTGCTTCAAAAAGGCATAATAACTACAACCCATGGCGGTGGTGAATGTGACTGATAAGGCCAATTCGCGCTGTAAATGTTCGTCCATAGTGGACGCATGTGAACACATGGTCATTTCCACCACCATGCACCATCTTACGGCTCACACGTTCAGTGTGTGACTTATCTGCAATAATTTTCTCCTTTGTCTTTATTCCATTTTTGATGTTTGCTCTCCATGCAACAAGTTCAGCGGCGACTTGCTCCAAATGTACATTATCAATGCTTGTATCAATCATGTCCCTCTTACACACAACTTTGTATCGCAGAAGAGGCCGACCCTGAGATCTATTACCCATCTGTAATTCACCAAAAAAGATGTCCTTTGGTATTTTACCATCATCCATCCCTTTAGCGTGTCCTATCCATCTAAGTCTACCAAGACTGAGCATGGAATATACCCTCACACAACCTGATCTATCCAATACTTCAGTATTTGTGATTTTGTCTTGCCACTTAATACCAAATATTCTTCGCAGTCACCGCATATGAAATCTGTTTAAACGTTTCTCTTGGTGTGAGTAAGTTGTCTAGGCTTCACTGCCATAAAGAAGAGTACCAAGGACACAGGCTTGATAGACAAGGACTTTTGTTTTTGCAGTAAGCTTCCTGTTCTCCCAGACTATTTTTGTTAACCCGTTCATTGTTTGTTGCTGCCTTACCAATTCTGATGTTGATTTCCTGATCGAGGGATAATTTGCTATTTACTTCTGATCCTAGACATGTAAATTGATATACCATCTCTAGTTCGGCGTCGTTAATAAAGATTGATGGTACCCCGTGTGACCTTGTGACATAATCTGTGTCTTCTTTTTGCTAATTGTTAAACCAAATTCAGAACAAGCATTGGAGAATGCAGATAGTAGACGTAATTCTTACTCAGAGTGGGTCGTAATTGTAGTATCATCTACAGAAAGTAACTCTCTGATCAGTACCCTCCTAATTTTGGTCTTGGCCTTCAATCTCTGAGCATTGTCGAGGCCGACATATGAGCGTGAGTGAATGTATATACCCCATTCTGATCACGAAAGGCATATTTTAGTAGAAGTTAATAGTATATTCCAAAGAGGGTGGGAGCTAGTACACAACCTTGCTTAATTCCACTCTTGATTTAAAACTCTTCTGAAGTTGCACCATCAAACTTGATTATACCTTTCATGCCTGTGTGGAACGATTCCACAATGGACAGAAGAATTGGTGGACAGCCAATCTTCTTTAGTGCCTATAACGGACCCTCACGACTGACCAAATCAAATGCCTTTGTGAGGTCGATGAATTCAATAAACAGTGGTTGATTCTGTTCACGTCATTTTTCTTGCATTAGTCGTAATGAGAGTATCATATCAATGGTAGACCGTTCTGTCTGAAGCCACACTGTGATTCCAGGTAGGCTTGATCTCCTAGGACTTGAAGTCTGCGCAGAACAATTCTGGCAAATACTTTTCCAACAGTACACAGAAGTGAGATACCCCTATAGTTGTTACTGTCGCTCCGATCGCCCTTGTTCTTGTACAGTGTTATGATGCTTGAATCTTTGAAATCCTGTGGGACTTGTCCTTCACGCCAGCATAGCTCTATTAGCTGGTGGATCTGTAGAGTGTCTTGCCCAATCCTGATAGCCACTGTTGGAATTCCATCCTTACCTGGAGCCTTGCCAGATGCAAGTTCATTTACAGCACACTTAACTTCTGTTATGGTGGGAAGTGTGTCCAGGTGGTCAAGAGTTGGTAGAGCTTCTATGGTGTTAAGGGCACCATCCGCTAGTTTGGTCTCACTTGAGTAAAGCTCCAAATAGTGCTCTACCTTTTTTTTTAAGTTATTCAAATACTATATTTATTATAAGAATAAAAATGGACAATAACCACAAGAAATTCCAAGGCAATGTATGATATGATAATGACTGAAACATTCATACAGACATTAATTCTGAATGTTACAGCCATGAGGATAATCATATTTTTTTTTGTTTTTAATGTCTTACACATGTGTTGCTTCAAATTTTTTTTTTGGTATAAAGAAAAATGAAATACAAGAAAATTTGCAGAAACGAGTGGGCAGTAATGCAGATCTAGATTCAGTCTAAATTTTACACGATCATATCTGCTGTACCCTGAACTCACGCTGTACCCTGAATTCACACTGCTATATGCTTGTGAAACCTGGACTGTTTATCAGCGACACGCTAGGAAATTAAACCACTTCCACACAGTCTGCCTTAGGAAGCTACTGAAGATTAAATGGCAAAACAAGATCCCAGACACTGAAGTCCTAGAAAGAGCGTCCATGCCCAGTATCCACACAATACTAATGAAGAACCAGATTCGCTGGGCTGGTCACTTGACTCGCATGCCAGATCACAAGCTCCCTAAACGAATTTTTTTACGGCGAGTTGCGTTGTGGTAAACGCTCTCAAGGCGGAAAGAGGAAACGATTTAAAAGACACTGAAAATCTCACTGAATGCTTTTGGAATTCATCATGACACCTGGGAGACTGCAGCCAGAGACCGAAATTCGTGGCGTGCATCATTACGCAAGGGTGCAGTTGCGTGTGAGGCAATCAGGACTGCAAGAGTTGTGAAGAAAAGGCAGGACTAGAAAAACCACTGCAGGAAATCCTCCTCCAGAAACGTCAAGCATTCTTTGTCCACATTGTCAAAGAACATTTCGAGCCAAAATAGGCCTTATCAGCCATCTTAGAACTCACGGTTCCATACTTTCGACCGCACTGGATGAAATGAATGGTCATCATCATTCTTGATGGACAAACAACACAACACCCTGAACTAGGTAATTGTCTTAAAACAATTTTAACAACATGCATATTATACACTTGTACACCACTAAACACAATGGCTACGTTCTTTTATAACTCTATGATTACCCTACCGGCTTCATGTTTCTATTCAATATTCACCCTGTAAACATTTTCTTAATTTTGCAAGCCCATTCTCGATTACTACACTGAATATATTAAAAGTTTACAGAAAACATCCACTCTTTTCCACATGCCTTTATGTCCTGCATATTCCAATTACTGACACCCAACCCCAGTCATATATGGTTTCAGTATGTTCACTTTCACTGTAGTTATTATTACTTTACCTTTGTTATTGTAAAGTCAGAAGAACTGGAACCCATTTCACCATTTGACGGTGACTCAAAACCTGAATCAGTTAAATAAAACGCAATATTATCTTTAAATGAGAAGCTCATGGACAATCCATTCCTTAGAAGTGCATCAAACACTTTATTTACTGGCCATTTTCTGTAGCAGCACCTGCCTCGTTTTCATTCTGCATCTCTGCTTCCTGTTCTTGAGCCCCATTACCCTCATCTTCTCCTTCAATTGGTTAAGCTTTGATTTGATGTAATTTAGCCATTTCCGCACGACGTTTTTTTTTTAATGCCAGCTTTCGCTGTTGCTCCAAATCTTCGTTCATGGTTGAATTATCACTGAACTCATGCTCGCTGTCCTCTTTTTCTCGGAAAGATCCATTCCCATTCTGATAGTCCACGTGTTACAGCCTGCCAGGCGCTGGTAGTCTTTGGCTATTCCAACCCAGAAAAGTGTGCAACTATATCCAAAAGAATAGCATAGTCTTGGTACTTGATGCACTGAACACAGTTTGGATTCACAACCCAAACGCAGTTTCGTACCACAAATTTGGTTTCTTGCTGGGTTAAATGGTCGGCTTCACTATTCCCTCGGTACAGCAGGGAGAATCTGTAGATCATCAGATTCCCAGGGCACTTTCAATGAGTGGCATCACAGCTTTCTCTTTGGCTCTAGGCCGAGCCTCACAAACAGCTTGCACTGGCATGATCCTAAATGGGAACTTTGTTTTTGGAAGATTCTTAGACTCTGCAAGCAGGGTCATTATGTAGTGAGCATAATTTGAAGGGTCTGCCAAATTTGTAGCATTGAAACAGAAAGTAGTGTACATTAATTCGCTGTGGACAAAATGTATCCATGGGCGGTTGCCTGCACTGTTTGTGTGTACGCTGCCAGCTTCAGACCCTCCTCAAATGGGGTTTCACCCTCTGGACACTTTAATGCACAGTATGTTGCGGCATAACTTTTCAACGGCAGCATGCTTATTCCAGCTGATCTTGGACAAGCTAATAATGAAGCCTAGATCTCCAGGAGACAGGATCTTCCGACCACCTTGAAGGATAAGTTCTAGTGGCATTTTTCTTTGTTTTTGTGAAACTTCAAATACCTATATCTATCCATCAGCTGTTTCTTATCAGTGATGATTTCTCCAGTCAAGGTTTTCATGATTTCTCCAGTCAAAGAGTTAAGACAGTATGGTGATTATGGTGGTGGTGATGATGGTGATGGTAATGATGGTGATGATTAGATAATAATAATGATGTCAAATAATGATAATAATGGCGATAATCTTCTTCTTCGTCAGCGTTCCGAGCCATTGAGGTTCTTTGCTGCAAATACAATCTGTCTCCATTCGTCTCTCTGGTGGACCTTCTCTTGCCAGTCGTTGATTCCAAGTGCTTGTAGGTCTGTATGTATATTATCTCTCCACCGCCTTCTTGGTCTACCTCGGGGTCTACGGTCATTTATTTCCTGAGTGTAAGCGAGTTTTGTTTCCCTATTATCTTCCATTCTTTCTATATGCCCCAGCCATTGTAGTCTATTAGCCTTCATGATACCAGTGATTAGCGAGGACTTAAACAAATCATAAATGTCTTTGTTACTTCTTCTTTTCCACTCTCCACTTTGTGTATCCCTAATGGGTCCAAAGATGCGTCTTAAAATTTTGTTCTCAAAGATTTGTAACAAGGCTTCGTCTCCTTTCGTTGTACTCCAGGTTTCAGAGCCATACAGCACAACTGGTCTGATCAGTGTTTTGTATATTGTGATTTTGGTGTTACGAGATAGCGCCTTTGATTTTAGTAGATGTTGTAGTGCATAGTATATCTTATTTCCAGAGTTGATTCTAGTTTGTATTTCTTCCCTTATGATGTTGGAGCAGTTGAAGATTGTACCCAGGTATTTGTATGTTTCCGTTCTTTTAATGGTCATATTATCTATTTGTATGTGGCCAGAGTTTTTAGCCATTCCGTCTCTTGAAATTACCATATATTCTGTCTTATCTTGGTTGATAACCAGCCCCATCTGTTGGGCTTTTTCCTTTAAGTGAGTCAATATTTCTAATGTCTTTTGTTCACTTTGCCCTATAATATCTATATCATCTGCATAACCAAGCAGCTTGGATGTTCCTCCAATATCACATTCCTCCTTTACCTTCCTTACAACTTTCTCTAGAGCCAGATTGAAGAGTAGCGGCGATAGTGCATCACCCTGTTTCAAGCCAGATGTTATTTGGAAGGGGTCTGATTTCCTGCCTTTATATGTTACTATATTATAAGTATCTTCCATGCATAGTTTGGTCATGTTAATTAACTTCCTTGGTATTCCAAATTCCTACATAACATTCCATAGACTATTCCTATGGACACTATCATAAGCCTTTTTAAAATCCACAAAAATGTTATGGAGATCTCTTTTATATTCCCAATGTTTCTCGGCTATTTGTCGTAAGATAAATATCTGATCTATTGTTGATCTGTTTTGTCTGAAACCCGCCTGGTAGTCACCTAATATGTCTTCTGAATATGGTTTTAGTCTATTTAGTAATACTGCGGATAGTATCTTATAGCTTGTGGACAGTAGTGATATTCCTCTATAATTTCCACATTGGAACTTATCTCCTTTCTTAAAGATAGGTATCAATAATGACTCTTTCCAGTCATGGGGTAATTCTTCTGTCCTCCAGATTTTTATTATTAGTTCGTATAGCTTTAGATGTAATGCATGGCCACCTGCCTTTATAAATTCAGCAGCAATTCCATCAGTCCCAGTTGCCTTATTGTTTTTAAGTCGTGTGATTACATATAGGATTTCTTCAAATGTAGGTTCTTCAATTTGTGGTTCGCATGTTAGAACCTCTTCCTGTGGGAAAATGTTACTTGGAGCTTCACAATTTAGTAATTCAATAAAATATTCTTTCCATGTGTTGCACATTTCCTCATTGGTATTTATCATATTCCCATTTTTGTCTTTTAAACCATATGTGTTTTGTTGGTGCCCTCGTTTCATTGACTTCAGTACTTTAAAAAATTTTCTGGATTCATTTTTCTGGTGATTAGTTTCCATATCTTTGATTATATTACTCATATATTCTCGCTTCTGCTGTCTGACTATTTTTGTAGCCTCTTTACATTCATTTCTATAATGCTCTTCCTTTTGGATGTTATTGATGTCATTTAACCATACATGTCTGGCATTCTTCTTCCTAGTGACTGCTTCTTCACATTTTTGATTGAACCATCTGTTCTTTCTATGCGTGG
>JACEFZ010004263.1:30000-167500 GCA_014155875.1 Cepaea nemoralis
TTGACTACACTCACTCCATGAGTGTGGTTACAGACTATCGGACGTCTGCGAGACGTGCGACCGAGGTGTTTTTCCACCTTTTGTACTCACTCACGAGGTAGGCTACATGTGCTGCCGGCTCAGCACCTTACCTCCGTGCGTCTGTGGGCGAGTAACGGTCAGGCCCTTTCATCCGGGGATACCTCATATCCCCCAGCTAAGAGCCATCGAACGAATCTGCGCCGAGCATGTAGCGTTCTCAGCACATCATCACAATTTTGATGTAGGTTTGTGTCGGCTAGGCTCTCACTTCCGAGAGTTTATGGCTTAGAGACGTTCAGCCATACACCTCGGATGGGAGCCTTAGGGGTTATGCCCGAACTGAGATTTAGGGATCGTTTGCCTGATTTTGACTGCTATCCTCAGTCTTACCTGCAGAGCAGCAGGTTGTGTCTCTCTTAGTCTGGTCCCTATCCCACGAGCCGTCCGATATGTAGTTTTCACCCATCGGCAAGCATATGGGGTCGATGGGACACGCAAGCTCCCCCACCACGTCAAGGTGGAGACACATCGGGGGAGGAGAAACAGTCTGAAAGAAGCATTTCAATTAACCAAAATTGCTTGACAGAAGTAGTATAAACATAGAATCAACGTGAAGGAAGCAGCAAACACACAAAGAAACAGCCTGACAGAGGCAGTAAAAACTGAGACACAATGCGACACCCGCAGTAAAACAAAGCGATTAGCTTTCCCTACTACCAGTGTCCTTCGCCATTAGGCGAACCCACTCCGACTTTAGAGGTATTTGCAAGTTACATCCCCAAGTCAAGGACGAGAGATCAACATTTTTAGGGGTTGAACCTCTTACCTCGGCATCAGCATACCGGATGTTTAAGAACACGCTTTCTTATCCATTCGGCCATGCTGACCTCCTTTTCCTTAGTTTTATTCGTCTTTATAACCAATCTGTGTACAATCACAGCGTGCACTGGGACGTGAACTATTCCTTGCCACAACGCTTAACGGCAAAAGTAGAGGAAGATGATGATGATGATGATGAACCAGTCTTCTTCAATATCAACGTCTTATTAAAGAGAAATATGTGTTTTCTTTTTCATCCAATGCATTTTTAACTGAAACACCGCTTCATCTAAACAGCATAAATAAACTGGTCACACGCCGAGGCACATTCGTTCCAGCAGCAAGGCTATATCGTCATTTGGAGGTGACAGGGTCGAATTCCGGTCGGTCGCTATAGCTTTAAATTGTTAAGTTGTATAAAGCGTCCTAGTTGGACGCTCCGTGGCGAAGTAGTCAAGCCGTCTGATTCGAGCTCGCTCCGAAGGGTGTCGGTTCGATTCCGGGCCGCGTCCTTCCGTTCACGAGTGCATTTTTTCGGAGACTCCTGGTGTTCGAAGCTGGAGCTACGGAGTTCGTGCTTTGTGCGACGCCTTCGGCATCCCGCGTTGCGGAAAGAGACTGAGCCACATGGGATAAAACCCGGTGCAATGAAGTCGAACTTGTCGACTTTTAAGCGACTTTAAGCGACTTTATGTGTCCTCTAGTCTTTACTTCTTTCTTCAACTTCTATGAGTGCCAAACAACACACGTGTGTTTATTTATGAACTCTGGTATTGGCTTCAAAGGGTTGCCCAATTGATGTTTACAAGTAAACAGCAAAATGCTTCAATGTCAAACCTAGCACAAGGAAATAGAACTCAAATACAAAGTAATACGAATTAGTATTTATGAAGAAAAAGTAGAAGCCTACAAAAAATATGTTGAAAACAACATGGCACAATCAATATAAACACTTGTCAATCGGATATGTTATTGATAGAAACAACTGTAGTTTTGTACGTCTGTTGTCTTTGTCTGTGACGCTTTCCACGGTTTATTTCAGGACCGTAGAATGCCTTCTTGTCCTTTGTTCAGGGCAGTCTCCGAACAGTTCCGAGATATGATACATTGCATGTTATAATTTCTGTAGCATAACTATATAGAGATGATCTTGGTGTTGCGTGAAGAGAGAGTGAATGAGAGAGAGAGAGAGAGAGAGAGAGAGAGAGAGAGAGAGAGAGAGAGAGAGAGAGAGAGAAGAGAGAGAAGAGAAAAGAGATAGAGAGAGAAAAGAGTGAGAGAGAAAAGAGTGAGAGATATAGAGAGAAGAGAATGCAATAGAGAGAAAAGAGAGATAGAGAGAAAGAACACAATTGGAGAGAGAGAGAGAGAGAGAGAGAGAGAGAGAGAGAGAGAGAGAGAGAGAAGGCAGTGGCATATCGAGAAAGAAGAGTGAGTGAGAGAGAAGTGAATGAGATAGAGAGCAGAAGAGCGAAGAGAAGAGAGAGAGATAGAGAGAA
Source organism: Cepaea nemoralis (assembly GCA_014155875.1). Taxonomy (NCBI): domain Eukaryota; kingdom Metazoa; phylum Mollusca; class Gastropoda; order Stylommatophora; family Helicidae; genus Cepaea; species Cepaea nemoralis. The sequence continues at coordinate 32,340 of JACEFZ010004263.1, forward strand.
ATAAAACAACGCGATAGAGAGGGACAGAGAGCGAAATAAGACAGTGGGATGGAGAGAGAGAGAGAGAGAGAGAGTGTGTGTGTGAGAGAGAGACAGAGAGAGAGAAGATAGACAGATAGACGGACAAACAAACAGACGGACGGACGGACGGACGGACGGATGGATGGATGGATGGATGGATAGATAGATAGATAGATATATAGATAGGTAGATAGATAGATAGATAGATAGATAGATAGATAGATAGATAGATAGATAGATAGATAGATAGATAGAACGAACGAACGGACTTTATTTTCAAAGGGTAACAAATTGGGCACGCAGGCCCCTCTTACATTCGGCCCTTCCAGTCACTTATCTTTCGTTCATCAATAGTGTATAGGAAAAACATTGTCAAATAAATTTTGTAAACATAAATAATGCATTTTACCATGTTATGAGACACATCCACCACCCACCCACACATCCCCACCCAACCACAGACACACACCCCAGGCACACATACATTCCCCCACCAATCCACCACATCCCCACACCTACACATCTCCCGACCCACACACACTCTCACCAACCACACATCCCATCCACCCACACCCCAAGCACACATACTTTCCCCAACCCACACACAGCTCCCCACCCACTCAGATATCTTCCACTTGTCCAATTACCCACCAACAATCACCCACCCACATATCCTCCTCCACCCACACACCTCGAACCACCCAGACAAACACACATCCCTCAACCACACATACCCCCCCCCCCCCCCACACACACACATCTCCCCGCCATCTCACATATCCCGCACCAACCCACACACAAATTCCGCACCCACCCACACAATCTCCAGTCTTACACATATCCACACCCACCCGCACACCCACACCCAACCACACCACCACCAACCCACTCACACATCCTTTATCCACACCCATCTTCCCTCTCACACAACACAACAACCATACACATCCCCAAGACACATCCCTCACCCACACACACATCTCCAACAATCTCCTACCCACCCACACATCCCCCATCTACAATCACCCTCACTACCCACACATACATCCTCCATCCAGCCACACACATAGATAGATAGATAGACAGATATATAGACAGACAGACAGACAGACAGATAGATAGATAGATAGATAGATAGATAGATAGATAGATAGATAGATAGATAGATAGATAGATAGATAGATAGATAGATAGAACGGCCTTTATTTTCAAAGGGTAACAAATTGGGCTCGCAGGGCCTTCATAATTCGGCCCTTCCAATCACTCATCTTTCGTTCATCAATAATGCATAATATATTCACATAGGAAAAAACAACATTGTCAAATAAATGTTGTGAACATAAACAATGCATATTATGAAACACATACCCCAACCACCAACCCATCACCCACTCACCCTCACCCAACCACACACACCCTAGGCACACATACATGCCACACCCATGTGCCACCCACACATTCCACATCCACACACACGCCCCATCTAAATACATATCTCCAAACACACACATCTCCCGCCCACCACACATCCCCCAAACACATCCCCCATCCACCAGCACATACACCCCCAGGCACACATACATGCACCCGCCACCCATCACCAACCAACGCATTACCCCACCTACATACATCTCCCCACCCACACACATCCTCAACCCATCCCAGTAACCCATCAACGACCCACCCACACACATATCCTCCACCAAGCACGCACAGACCACCAACCACCCAGTCAAACACATCCCCCAACCACACTCCCCCACCCACACACACATATCCCCGCCAACCCACGCATCACGCACCTACCCACACACAAAACTAGCACCCGCCCACACATCCTCACTTTCACACATCCCCCACCCACACAATCTCCCCCACCCATCCACACATCCCGCGCCCATACACACACACATCCTCCATCCCCCAACCTACATACACTCACCCACCCGCACATCCTCCACCCACCCACCCCAATCACCCATCCCCCAATCACACATCCTATAACCACACATCCCTTAACCACACATCCCAAATCCACAAACACACACCTCGCACACACACACCCACCACCCACATATATCCCCCACCAACACACATCTTCCCACCCATACACACATCCCTCACCCATACACTTATCTCCCACACACATCCACCCACTAACTACTCAATATATATATATTGTGTACTCTGTTCTGCGATCCGGATCGAACGTTCAGGTAATAATATAAACCGATATATACAATGTGCGACATCTGTGCGACCACATTAAATATGATGTCATCCGGAGCCACGACTACCTCTTCAGTGGCGAATACGCTTGCCTGCCGACACGTTAGTCATGAGCTCGAACACAAATAAAAGAAGACGGTTCCCGGGTCGACCATCAGCCGTTTGGTCTTTTTAAAAAATAGTAGAACGTGCGAACAGACTATTATTTCCTTCGGCGAGACTTAATCGTGTTTTGCAGGGGGCTAGTTCGAATACAGTATTGATCGCAAACAACGAGCAGGATCTGCAACATTTAGTAGGTGCGGTTATTGTACACAGTGAACAAATGGAGTTAGAATTAAATTGCAAGCAGACGGAGATTATAGTCGTCACTAAAAAGAAAGAAAAACTACAATGTAATATATGTGTAAATGGGAAGGTTCTTAAACAAGTAAATCGGTACAACTATCTCGGAAGAGTCTAACCTCTGGAGTGAGATGTCCTTAAGCGATTAGAGTAAGAATCGCTATGTCAAGGTTGCCTTTTGCAAGACTGGACACATGCTGGCCAGTAAACGGATGTCAACTGCAACGAGAAAAAGTGTGTCAGATGCTACATAGAACCACTGAGCTTTAGATGTGTTAAATGGGCCGCTACTTTACTACCTTTTGTCCGGCATGCTCTAAGCCCTGTAAAAGGGTCATAAACTTGTCTGTACGATTTTTCAAATTAACGCCAATGACGTATATCTATTAAATTAAACCAGAAGTCTTTGCCTTGCATGTTATCTTATCTTTAACTGTGGTTTGGCATTTTATTTATTCTCATTCTTATCTTAAATAAATAAACTGGGATTATTTTACCAGGGCTTACAGACAGCGGGGACGTATCACGGTGATAAGTGTCAGAATGACACGGATAGTTAGTTCAAGTTGTGAACATTTACTTTCAGTTCGAGATAGCGCTGGGAAATTTTTTAAATATCCTATTAAAAGTAAAACTCCATTCTGACGCAATGAGAAAGTTCTAAAATGTCTCTGCCATGGCGAACATCTAAACTTTAGAGACGCTACAGGATACATCCATTTTAGATACTAAGGTAAGTTTACCGACTATATTTCATTCTTACCGATTATGTCTTTTCTTACGGTCAATGCCGTGTGGCGTTGTGGATTATGTCTGTCCTCAGCATTCTGTCTCGTGCGCAGCTAATCATCGTCTCTCAGCCTTTTGGCTAAGATCAAAGTATAGTATCTGCACTTGATCTAGCCAGGGCCACCAGCAGAGGCGGTCATCTGAATGACACACAGGGACGTGGGGACCTCATGGGGCGGCTCTGGCCCCTGGAGGAACCGCAAGCCTTAATAAAAAAAATGCTAATCATGTATGATGCTGACATCTCTGCCATAACATGACTTCAAATTGTCCAACTTCCTCTCTCTTCGGCTTCCCCTGCCTTTTCCCCAGTTTTCCAGTCGTGAGGACACGCTCCAGCTTTCCCTTTCTCATGACGCGCCTAAAGAATGTGAATAAAATTAGTGGAATTGCGGTAAATCTGTGGAAATGTAAATAATATAAAATAACACAAAGTAATGCAGCTTTATAGAACATAATTACGGAAAACAAAGGGCGTTGCGGCGACTAGCTTTCATCAGCAAACAAATACATACGTAAAACCCAACATATAATCACGGAGAAGACACTACAGTGTCCACTTTAAGGCATAAGAGCGGGATGAGAATAATGAAAGAATTAGAACAATGAAGAGAAAATGAAAAAAAAAAAAACGGGGAAGGAGGAGGGGGTTGTGTTAATTACCTTCTGATGCGAGTAAACATTGATTGATAATGTCAAATGTGCGCAAGTTTATTATGTAATGCATTCCGATTAATGAAAACTGCTTTTTCAAGCAAAAGAAGAAGAGGAAGTAAATCTAATACACATGTGTGCCGAATAAGGACACACCCACCCTTCGAGGTGGAAGAGCGCATAAATAGACGTTTCTTACTTCCAATGAAAGAGAAAACGAAGAATAAGGAGGAGGAAGAGGCGGAGAAGACGAAGAGGGGGAAGGGGAGTATTGTGAAGAAGAAAAAGAAGAGGAGGAGGATGAAGAAGAAGAGGAGGAGGAGAAGGTGGAGGAATGTGAAGAGGAGGAGGAAGAAGGAGAGGAAGAAGACGAGGAGGAAGAAGAAGAAGATGAAGAAGAAGAAGAAGAAGAAGAAGAAGAAGAAGAAGAAGAAGAAGAAGAAGAAGAAGAAGAAGAAGAAGAAGAAGAAGACTTAATAATCATATGTGGTTAAACCAATATTCTCAATGACCATACAGCACAAGAGGAACATTGCAAACTGCCTCGCACTGAGGGCCATAATTTTCTAAAGGAGAAATCTGGAACCAACCCAACCCTGCTGGGTCGACCCCACGGCTGTCATCTCATTATTCCTCTTTCCTATGTCCTTCACTGCTCTATGTCGTCGCAAACTTGTTTGATGACCTGGTTTCATTCGCTCGATCGCTTGGTATACTGAGTTGTGGGTTTTTAAGATGCTTATGTCTCCGTCGATCCATCTTTCTAGTGGTCTTCCCCTGCCTCTTGATGTTTCCATTTTCATATTGCATGCTCTTGCTGCTGGCGACATTGGGTTCATTCTCACTAGGTGGCCGAAGCAGTTAAGTCTTTGTTTATCAATGAATGAACAACTGTGGAGCCAGGGAACCTGAGAATAGAGCGCCTGGCCATACCAAACAAAGACTAAAAATAATGCACTGGAATGCAGAGGGAGTCAGCAACAACAAAAAGGAAAATATCTTGGGCCAAGAAAAAGTAAGCGTATGTTGCTTGCACGAAACTCATTTCAATGAAAATATAGCCTTCAAAATCAGAGACTGACCGAAAGGACAGGCGAAAAGGTGTGATATCGACCCTTGTAAAAAAAAAAACATCACTGCTTCCCTAGCTGAAGTTTACATGAAAGGGGCAGAGTATCAGACACTTAAAATTAAGACAGACAATACAGTACTAAATCTGATCAATTACTACTGTCCAAGTGACCGCCAACAGGCACTAGAAAAACTACCAGTAAAAGGAAAAAAAATGATTGTGTGTGGCGATTTCAACAGCCACTCGCAGAGCTGGGGTTATAATCACATGGGCCCGAAAGGCGAGAGACTGGAAGACTGGCAGGATGAGAATAGATTTATCTTGATTAACAAGCCGTCTGACATCTGACCTGGCTCTTCCTTCATCGGACCTGGAGTGAGACATCACACGAATTGTTGGGAAACAACTTGGTGGCAGTGACCATCAGCCAGTCTTTCTAACTGTAAAAAGTGAGCTTGTAAGTTAAAGTAACACCCTTTCGAGGTGGAACTACAAGAAAGCGGACTGGGCAATGCACAAGCATCGCACCAACATACTGGTTAGAAACCTGAACACAGACAAAGGCATAAATAAAGTACTTGAAGAGTTCGGGAAATGCATACTACAGGCAGAACGAGAAACAGTACCAAGAGGAGCTCGTAAACAATGCAAACCTTATTGGAGTAATGAACTGGAACATTTGCATAATGATATGGAAGTGTGTAGAAAGCAAGCAGAGGCCAAAACCAGCCAAGAGCACCACAATAAATACCAGCATGGAAAAGCCAAATTTCAAAGGGCCGAGCTGCAGACAAGACGGAAAAGTTGGCAGGAGAAAAGGAAGTTGTGGAAGCTAATAAAACAACTTGACGATGAGGGCCAGGGATAAACTCAAAGATTGCACTACATAAAGACGGAAACAACTTAACAGAAAAGCAAGCAGCTGACCATTTGCGGAATCGTTTGCACAAAATAACAACATCAAAAATAGTAAAGACAAACAACAAAAGATTAGAGAGAAATGGCAACATACAGGACATAATTAAATAGTACATACGGTTCTGGAGGAACCTATCACAATCAGCGAATTGGAGCTGGCAATATCAAAACTTAAAATGGGAAATTCACCAGGAGCTGATGGTATCTTCAACTTTCAGGAACCTAGGAACAGACGCCAAAGAAAGCTGTTGCAGATCTTCAATAACAGCTGGACCTCAGGAAGAGTTCCACCAGCCTGGAGAGAAGCATCATGATACTTCTCCTAAAATCAGGGAAAGATAGTTCCAATGTCTCCAGCTACAGACCAATTAGCATCACCAGCTGTCTCTGCAAAACAATGGAGCGCATCATCAATCACAGACTGCCGTGGTACATTGAAAGAGAAAACATCCTTGTGTCACAGCAGGCTGGCTTTAGGCAGGGATATTCTATGGAAGATCAGATAACCTACATGTCTCAAGAAACTGAGGATGCATTCCAAGAGAAAAAACTTGTGCTTGCGGCATGGATAAATCAAAAAAAAAAAAAAAAAAAAAGGCCTTTGGCAAAATCTGGAAAGAAGGTCTGATGAAGAAACAGAAAATATAAAGTCAATGGAAGAATGTAAAAAACATGCTTGCACAACAGAAGAGCCCGAGTCCAGATAGACGGACTCAAGAGCATGAAAGTACTACTGCGGCACAGTGTTCCCCAGGGCGGAGTTCTGTCTCCTACACTTTTTCTAATCTGCATCAATGATCTTTTTGCTAAACTACCACATGGAATTAAAGTGGCAATGTAAGCTGATGACCTGGTCCCGTGCAGCACAAATGAACATGCATCAGTGGCCACCAGATCGCTACAAAGAGATGTAGATGCATTAGTTGCATGGGCAAATAGAAGGTGTTTCGGCATAAACACTGACAAGTGCAGCACCACTCTATTTACCCTCTCTCCAAAACAAAAGGCAGGAATCATCCAGATAAATGGAATACCCCTTAGAGAAGATAAAGAACCAACATACCTTGGAGTAATATTTGATGTCAGGCTGACATGGAGAAAACACACCAACAAAGCAGTAGCAAAAGCCATCCTGAGAGAACTAAGTGGAACCACATGTGGAACCAGTAGGAAAATACTTAGCAAAGTTTATCAATACAGCATACGACCACACCTGGAATACGTGTCAAATGCGTGGTGTTCAGCATCAAAAACCACACAAGAAGAGCTGGACAAGGTGCAAAATCAAGCACTTAGAGTCACCACAGGAGGGATGAGGTCAACCCCTATTGTGGAGATGGAGAAGATGAGGAGGACACAACACTGAGAAGGCGCAGAGATACGAAAACGCTAATACGAGCAGAAAAGTTCTTCAGCTTGCCAGGCCACCCTAAAAAGAACAGATTTGAAAACTTAGCGGGATAAAAGAAACAGTTTTACCCATCAGGCCAAACCACTCTGCAGAGAAACCACCGATCTGCCCACAGTTGGTATCCACTTGAAAACTATTCCAGAGCGAACTCCATGGAAAGAGAAACAAAGACTATCACTACAAATCCAGACAAAAGTGAGAGGAATATTTGACAAGGAAGAACAGAACATTGTACAGCACAGAACAGCCACTCTCAGCTTTTTTGATGAAGAATACCCACAGGACCTCTGGATCCAAGCATACACAGATAGGGCAGTACAAAATACTGTTCGAAATGGAGGAGCGGGAATGTACACAGAATTCCCAGATAATACTAGGAACACGGCCAGAGTACAACAGGAAAGTACTGCCATAACTATGATGCTGAAATTGAAGCAATATAGATAGCAACAGATAAATTACTAAATACCAGTTATGGCACACAACATGTAGTGCTATTGACAAATGCAAAATCTGTAATAGAGGCGCTCCTGTCTGGGAAATTGCCAGTACTAAGGACACTAATTTCTGAACTTACCAGTCATCATAAGGTCACCATACAGTGAATACCATCCCGCTGTGGAGTACCCGGAAACGACAGAGCAGATCGATTGGCTAAGGAAGGAGCAAAAGAAGAACAGCCTGGTGTGCCCGTTACATACCATCAAAAGAACAGAATGATCAAATCAGTCAGAAAGCCACCAAAACCTGCTCAAGATGACTACCACGTTATGGACAGACCAGAACAAGTCATTATTCTGCGTCTCAGAACAGGACACAATAGATTACGCAACCACATGTATATAAAATTCAAGATTGGTGAATCAGCCATGTGCACATGTGGATTGGCGCCTGAGACCGCAGATTACATACTCCAAGACTGCCCAAAATACGACATATCTAGGTAAACTTCTGACCTAGAGAGACGACAGTGGAAGATGAGCTCTATGGACCATTTAGTGAACTAAAAAAGACATTTAAATTCATACAAGAGACAACATTGCAGTTATAGACATATTTCAATGGAACGAAAGAAGAAGAACTCCCTCCGTCCATCGATTACGTGGTCACTCTTTTTCTCTGCTTCCATTTGGTCTGTACATCACTGCTTGTTGTGGTATACTGTTAATTGGTAACATAGTTACATGGCCAAACCATTTGACTTGAGGCATTCTAATAAAATCTAACGTAGGAAATAATGTCATTCTGTCTCTGATGGGAAATGAACGCTGACCACTATAGTGGCAACACAGCTCAACACACAATACTACACTTACTTTGTGAAGGGATAAAACTCTTTATTTACTAGTCCGAATTACCGTTACTGTTTACATCGTTGAAGGACAAAGGCCTTTCGAAGCACTTGAGTGGCATTCCCTGTCCGAATAGTTCAGGAGACATTAACATTGCTACAACTGTTCATATATTTAGTTAATGAACACATGAACGGGACGATTCTTCTTCTTCTTCTTCTTCTTCTTCTTCTTCTTCTTCTTCTTCTTCTTCTTCTTCTTCTTCTTCTTCTTCTTCTTCTTCTCCTCCATCTCTCCTCCTCCTCCTCCTCCTCCTTCTTCTTCTTCTTCTTCTTCTTCTTCTTCTTCTTCTTCTTCTTCTTCTTCTTCTTCTTCTTCTTCTTCTTCTTCTTCTTCTTTAGACCTTTATTTTTCATTGGGGTTTAGTCCCTCACAACTCATTACAAGCTATCCTATTTTTAGCTATCCTACGACGCTTTTTCATGTCCTTCCCATACTATTTATTGATGTTTCTACTTCTCTCTTCCTTTTGTTTTTATGGTCTTCCTCTATTTAATGTGTCCTGTGGATTCTAGATGTAGGTTAGTTAGTCGACAGATCATCCTCATTGCACATCGAACCATTCAGTCCATAAGTGCTCGGATCCCCTCCTCAGCAAATCCCGCAGCGTGTAGCGGCTAACGACGCCAGTTCTGTGTTGGTTTATCAATCTTCTTTGGCTTCCTGCGTAGTGTTCTTGTTTGGCCACCCCTCTTTTAATTTGCTGTTCTCGCAGTCTGGCCATGGTTGTAGATTCACAGTCATCACTTGGTTCACGCAAAAGTCTTACTTCTCGTAGAGCATTCAGAATGTCAGCCTGGTCCATGGCGCGTCCGCCCTCCACCGTAGCCTCACCTGCGAGCTTGTCAGCCCGCTCATTTCCTTGTACTCCCGCATGCCCTGGCACGAAGATGAAACTAATCTTTGCCAGCCGAGACCGCTCCAGAGACAGCAACCATTCTCTTCGGATCCACCCACCTCTATCCTCTTGATCATGCTCATTGAGTCGCTAAGGAAACATGCCCTAGTGAATGTCTGTGTCTCGAGCCATGTTATTGCTTTACTTACTGCCATGACTTCCATGGTCAGGCTACTTGTGGTTTCAGTGAAAGCACCAGAGTCCTCCTTCACAATTCTCCCTCCGGCCCGAGCTGTAAAGGCCCATGAGCTTCTCACATGTCGGACGACCGACCCATCTGTGTAGATGACAGCATCACCGTCTAGCGAATTCTCGAAAATCAACGCTTGTACTTCAGCCTCCACAGCAGCCGGATTTTCTTGTCTGCATTTTCTATCTAGTTGGATGCAAACAAAAAAGGATGTGCAGAAATCTGTTGGCACTTGTACCCACTCCTCGCCAGGTTCTAAGTCCTCAAGTGAACACACCTGTTGAAGAATGTCTTCGGCTTGACCCATCCACGACCGTCCTCTTTTTAACCTGCTGCCCTTCACCTTCCTAATTTCACTATGCAGTGGATGTTGTGTGTTTGCGTTAACTCTGAGGTAGGCACGAGCTCTGCAAACTTGTATTCTGTCTTCAATGGTTGGAAAATCAAGAAGGTATTGCATCGCCCTGCATGGTGTATCTCTTGTACATCCAAGAATAATACGCATAGCTTAGTTCTGTATCCTTTCCATCCTTTCTATCTGCTTACGGCTGAGAGTCAGGATTGCCATCGCATACTCAAAAACAGACATGACCAGCCCCTCGTACAGAAGACATAGATGGCGCTGCTCACAGTTTGCTGCCGCCATCACCCGCATCGCAGCCAAACCCCGCTTGGCCTTTGTTATCACCTGGTCTATGTGCTCATTATAAGCAAGGCTTCGATCAAACCGTATCCCCAGGTAATTCATTGCCTGCGTTCTTTCCACCGTCTCTGAACACAGCATTACAGTTGGTGTTGGATTGTTGACAATATGATTATTCAACGAGAACCAAGTCACTGTTGCCTTTGTTGGGTTGACCATTGCCCCAGCTTCATCACACCAAGTACTTATGCGATTGAGTTCGGTTTGTAGTTCCACAGCAACCTGATCTCTATCCTTACCCTGACGATACACTAAAACATCATCGGCATATGACAATGTCCTACCAGGTCCAGTGATCTGCTCACTGGTGATTCTCACTGTGTAGGCGTTGAACAGTACTGGAGATAATGGTGATCCCTGTGGTAGGCCAGGATATATTGTTGTTGGTTCCGAAGTCCAACTGCCACATCTAAAAACTACTTTCCGTTGGAAGAGGGCTGCAGCGATCCAACTAAGGAGGAATGGACTTATTTTGAGTTCAAGAAGCTGAAGCATTAAAAAATCCAATGGTACTCTGTTGTACGCGTCCTCAAGATCAATCGCTGCAGCAAAGGTTTCAATGCCTGAGTGGAAACCTTCATAGACATCATGGGCAAAAACTGCTGCATTCGTCCAGGTTTCTCTTTTTGGACGGTACCCACCCAGGGTAGGTGGGAAAACACCTTGCCTCTCTAGCTGGCTTGATATTTTCCTGGCAATTAACTTCTCCAGCAGCTTGCCTATTGTATTCTGCATGGTTATAACTCGATATCCCTGAATTTTTGTGTGGTCTTTGCCAGGCTTCGGCAAGGGAATCAGATAGCTGTGTAACCACTCCTCCTTGATGCTAGCACTCCCTATACTGTTGTTGTACATGTCTGCTAGTTTCTCTAGCTCGTTGTCGGTACACCTATTGATGTCGTCGTATCTTATGCCATCAGGCCCTGGAGCGCTGTTTTTTTATCGTCGAAGCACAGCCTTGATTTCTTTCACTGTCACTGTGTCTTCATCCGAAGTGTTCTGGGCCTTGCACCTGTCTGAGGTGACCTCCTTGGCAAGATTTCGGCCTCCCATGTCTGTCTGGTTGCTCTGCTCTGCCCTTTTCCTCGTCAGTCCTCTGCCAGATGAGGTCAGCACCTTGGAAGTCAGAAATGCTCTTATTCTTGACTACCCCACTCATGCTTTTATGTAGTCGCCAGAACAATTTCAGTGACTTGTCTGTGCTTACTCTTTGACACACCTCTGCCCATTTTTCACTTTTAACCACCTTGACCAGTTTTTGGAAATAGGTTTCGTTTGTGTGCATTTCTCTTTCTTAGTGCATACAGGGACTAGGATGACCAGCTCTGTTCTTCTTGGCATTTTACCATCTCCTTACAGCATTACGCTTATCCACCCAAGCATTCTCCACCTCGAAATTCCACCAAGGTGGCTGCTCCCAGCTTTTTTTTCCTGCCCAGAAGCTTTCTGCGCTTGTCACGTCTTATTTTACTCACCACATCTTGCCCTGTACTGTCATACTGGAAAGTCTTGACCGTTAGCTTGTGCCGTCTGATTCTGCCTTTCTCCATCAATATGCTGCAAGGGTGGTGGTCGCTGCCGTGTTGTCCTAGGACACCCCATCTACACACTGTAGTGAGTGAAGGAGAAACCAGCGCCAGATCAACAGCACTGTCCTCATCGCCTGGACGGCTTGCTGTCCTGGTGACACAGCCACTGTTGATACAAATCAGGTCAATGGTTACAAGTGCAGTCTCGAGATCCTCCCCTTGTGTGTTGGAGGAAATGTTTCCCCATGATCTGCCTTTAGCGTCGAAATCGCCGCCACAGAAAATATCATTTCTCTCGTGACCTAATATTTCACTTAAGCACTGCCACTTCTGGGAATCCTTACTCACGTTGCGGGCATAAACATTAACCAACACGAATGATATCGTCACTGTCCCAACTGGACATATCTAGCTCTGACGTCACCATGCTGTCGCGAATGAGAATCGCTATTCCCAGATGTCGTCTGTTGTAGAAACATTTAAAGCCGGCAATTCGGAGTAGCTGACCACCCAGTCTCGTCTCCTGGAGCGCTACATTGTCATTTCTGTAAACCAGGGTTTCTAGAATAGAGCCACGTTGCATTACGCTGGCGCAGTTCCAATACAGAAAACGGATATTCCTTAGTCCCAGATGGTCACACTTGAGTCTAAAACGCCTTAAACCACCACGCTTACATTGTTTGCGGCTTTCCCGGCGCCCACGTTGCCTCGTAAGGTTGACTGCCGACCGCTCGGAGAACACACGTTGTTCCGCCATGTTGAAAAACCGAAAACCACAGAAACCACACACACTGCGAAAAATTCACTCAAGGATTGCTTCGCTCAATGCATGAAACTCCGTAGCATCGGCGCAGATCTTGAGTAGAAACTCCTGGTTTTACATCCTGGCACACAAATTACACGCAAGAGATGAATAAATCCATTTCGTACGCGAAAATGTTAACGATCACAAAACAACACGACCGTCCGTCCCCATCTTGAAACCTGAAACCGAGATGAGAGATAGGTCTTTCAGTTATACCGGGTTTGTGTATGTAGAACACATCTGCATAAAAATGAAGTACATAACGTCATCAAAAATGCGCCAAAACTTCATTAAATTGATTACAATCGTTAGTGCTAGGGTCTAACGCTATTTTAGGGAAGCTTGAAAGTACCAATGAAGTATTCATTATAACAGGTGTTGGAAATGTCCACCACGGGCTTTAGAACATGACTGTACACGTCTCTTCATATTGTCACACACATTCTGCAGCGTGTCTGCCGTTATTTCTGGAATGGTTGGTAATTCTGGTTGCTTCTTTCAGGTTCTCAATTGTGCGTACATTATTTTTGTAAACATTTCCTTTCAAGGAATCCCATAGATAATAATTTAATGGAGTTAGATCTGGAGAACGATCAGGCCAAATTCCGCGTGATATTATGCGATTTGCTAAAAGTTTCTTCCAAAAAACGAAGTGATGCTCTAGCTGTGTGTGGAGTTCCACATTCTTGCTGGAACCCCGCTTCTTCAATTTCACGTTTATTCAGCTGTTCTGAAAAAAATAAAAAGTTCAAGAATGTCAATACGGTACCGATTGGCATTTATAGTGTTGTTGAAGAAAATTGGTCCAATGAAACGTTTTCTTCTGACGGCACACTATACCCCAATTTAATCATCGTATAGAGGCGCTTCATGAAATACTTTGGGAGTAAAAGAGCTCCTAATACGATTATTTTGGCTATTGACATATCCAGATAAATGAAACCATGCCTCACCAGAGAAGAATGTTACATCGAGAATTGATTCGTCTTCTTTAGCTAAACATGCTTGAAACCATGTGGAGTAGTTGATTCTGGATTGACTATCACACTCTTTTAGTTCAGACACAACAGAAATCCTGAATGGATGAAAATGCAATCGTTATTTCAGAATTGTGTGCACTGTGCTCACTGAAACGTTCATTTGTTGCAACATTTTCCTTTAGGACTTACTTGGACTTTTCCGGATTCTGTCTTGGATATCAAGAAATGTTTCTTCAGACACAGCAGACTTACCAGATCACGGAGCAACTTCTACATATCCCATAACAAGAAACGTATTCAACACATTTCTAACCGTAATACGATGAGGAGGTTGTTTATCAGGAGATCATGCTATAAATCTATGTTCTTCATTGATGTACTTCGGTTTACAAGATTATTCTAGTACAAAGTGTAATGATTTTTAACAAACACCTGTTACTATTTTCATTTTTTTTCACGGCCTTTTGGCTAAGATCAAAGTGCAGTATCTGCATTTGATCTTGCCAGGGCCACATGCAGAGGCGGTCACACAAGTGTCACACAGGTACGTGGGGACCTGATGGGGTGGCTCTGACTCCTGGGGGAACCGAAAGCCCTTACTTTAAAAAAAAAAAAAGTTTAAAAGAAAAGTCCTCTTTGCATGTTCTATTCAATGCCATCCTCTTTTACTCGCCTCACTGTGCACATGTAAGTGTGTAGCTGTCCATGAGCTCATCATTGGCGATTCTGTGACATTGGTTTAGTCATTATAATTAGCGCAGGCACCAATTAATAAGTGTTTGTAGTTTATTAGAGATCATTTCAGTCATTCTCCATGTTTTCTGGTTCACATTGAAGTACTTATTTAAAGTTATAAATATGGAGCTACGTTTGACTCCCACACATTTCCTAATGCTAGAAGAGCTCCTCTTTCTTTTTGTATTTTTGTTCTGACATGTTGCGCTATCTTTATCTGCATGGCTGCCTAAATATGTAAATGTTGCGGGTCTTTTGCATGACTGTGCGATCAACTGCAGATTAATCTAAATATGTAAATGTTGCGGGTCTTTTGCATGACTGTGCGATCAACTGCAGATTAATCTAAATATGTAAATGTTGCGGGTCTTTTGCACGACTGTGCGATCAACTGCAGATTAATCTAAATATGTAAATGTTGCGGGTCTTTTGCACAACTGTGCGATCAACTGCAGATTAATCTAAATATGTAAATGTTGCAGGTCTTTTGCACGACTGTGCGATCAACTGCAGATTAATCTAAATATGTAAATGTTGCGGGTCTTTTGCACGACTGTGCGATCAACTGCAGATTAATCTAAATATGTAAATGTTGCGGGTCTTTTGCACGACTGTGCGATCAACTGCAGATTAATCTAAATATGTAAATGTTGCGGGTCTTTTGCACGACTGTGCGATCAACTGCAGATTAATCTAAATATGTAAATGTTGCGGGTCTTTTGCACGACTGTGCGATCAACTGCAGATTAATCTAAATATGTAAATGTTGCGGGTCTTTTGCACGACTGTGCGATCAACTGCAGATTAATCTAAATATGTAAATGTTGCGGGTCTTTTGCACGACTGTGCGATCAACTGCAGATTAATCTAAATATGTAAATGTTGCGGGTCTTTTGCACGACTGTGCGATCAACTGCAGATTAATCTAAATATGTAAATGTTGCGGGTCTTTTGCACGACTGTGCGATCAACTGCAGATTAATCTAAATACACACACACACACACACGCACGCACGCACGCGCGCGCGCAATGCGATTTAAAGGGTGCAAACTCTTAACTGGCTATTCCGAATTGTCATTACTGTTTACAAAGTTTAAGTAAAAGAGTCCTCTCGAAGCACTAGTGTGGCATCCCCTCTACCAAGAGTTAAAAAGGCAATAACATCGTTACAACTGTTGATATATTTATTCAGTGGACACATGAACTGAGAGATTGCTAAATGATACTACTTGTGTACCCTGCCACGCCGTAAATAAGTCGCTTATCAGCCGCGTGTAATCGATACACTCTACGGTTTTCCCCTCTGTTTCACGAAAGATATTACGTTGCACTCAACTACAATCACAGGTATTGATCTGTGATCGTAATCCCAGATTTGCTTGCTCGTAATCCCGGGTTTTTACCTTTCTTACTTCCTTGTGATAACTTTAGTCTGTGTTGAAGCATTCGTAAGTTCGTTTAAGTTTAGTAGTATTGACACTTGTCTAGTTTACCAGATATAGTATAGTATGTGTTGTTAGCTTATAAAATATATTACGTAATTTAAATAACTATTTACTAGAGCTAGTACGGTATACGACTTTCACTTGTAAAATATACTTTGCCAGTCAGATCACTAGTTTACTAAAGTTAGTACGGTATCTAGTGTTCACTTTTAAAATGTACTGTGCCAGCCAGTCAGATCAACACTTTAATAGAGCGAGTACGGTATCGGGTGTTCATTTTTAAAATATACTAAGCCAGTCAGATCACCAGTTTTCTAGTAAGGAACCTATGACAGGTCTAGCAGACCGGTGGGGAAGTTTCTTGATCCTAGAAACATGCTCATTAATGACGGAGGAAAGGTGCTAGTCACAGGCGCCGGCACTTCAATAATCCCTCCCCACTACACCTAACGGCATAATTGGAAGACAACAACAACAACAAGTACGGTATTTAGTGTTCACTTTTAAAATATACTATACCAGTCAGATCACCAGTTTATTAAAGCGAGTACGGTATGTGGTGTTAATTTGTAAAATATACTATACCAGTGAGATCACCAGTTTGTTAAAACGAGTACAGTATATTGTGTTAACTTTTAAAATACACTATACCAGTGAGATCACCAGTTTACTAGAGCAAGTAAGGTATGTGGTGTTAACTTTTAAAATACATGATACCAGTGAGATCACAAATTTACTAAAGCGAGAACGGTATGTGGTGTTAACTTATAACATATACTATAACAGTCTATAAACTATAAGCTTCCGGTTTCAAGATGGCGACGGACGGTCGTGTTGTTTTGTGTTCGTTAACTTTTTCGCGGAAGGGATGGATTTATTCATCTCTTGCGTGTAATTGGTGTGCCAGGATGTAAAACCAGGAGTTTCTACTCAAGATCTGCGCGGGTGCTACGGAGTTCGTGCATCGAGCGAAGCCATCCTTGAGTGAATTTTCAGCAGCGTGTGTGGTTATCAGCAGTCTGTGTTTACGTTTATTCAACATGGCGGAAGAACGTGTTCTTTCCGAGCGATCAGCAGTCAACATAACGAAGCGGCGTGGTAGCCGCGCAGGGACAAAGAAGCAAGGTAAGCGCGGGGGTTTGAGACGTTTTAGACTCAAGTGTCACCGTCTAGGACTCAGGAACATCCGTATTCTATATTGGAACTGTGCCAGTGTAAAACAACGGGGCTCTATTTTAGAAACCCTAGTTTACAGGAACGACATTGTAGCACTCCAGGAGACGAGACTGGGCGATCAGCTACTCCGAATTGCCGGCTTCAAATGTTTCTACAACAGACGACATCTGGGAACGGCGATTCTCGTTCGCGACAGCATGGTGGCGTCAGAGCTAGACATGTCCAGTTGGGAACAGTGACGATATACAAATACAGGCGTTGAGAGTTCATTCCAGTATACCATTCGTGTTGGTTAATGTTTATGCCCGCAATGCGAGTGTGGACGCCCAGAAGTGGCAGTGCTTAAGTGGCATATTAGGCCACGAGAGAAATGTTATTTTCTGTGGTGACTTCAACGCTAAAGGCAGATCATGGGGAAACACTTCCTCCAATACACAAGGGGAGGAGCTCGAGACTGCACTGGAAACCATCGACCTGGTTTGTATCAACAGTGGCTGTGTCACCAGGACAGCAAGCCGTCCAGGCGATGAGGACAGTGCTATTGATCTGGCGCTAGTTTCACCTTCACTCACTACAGTGTGTAGATGGGGTGTCCTAGGACACCATGGCAGCGACCACCACCCTTGCAGCATATTGGTGGAGAAAGGCAGAACCAGGCAGCACAAGCTAAAGGTAAAGACATTCCAGTATGACAGTACAGGGCAAGATGTGGTGAGCAAAATAAGACGTGACAAGCGCAGAACGTTTCAGGGCAGGAGAAAAAGCTAGGAGCAGCCACCGTGGTGGAGTTTCGAGGTGGAGAAGGCTTGGGTGGATAAGCGTAGTGCTGTAAGGAGATGGCAAAATGCCAAGAAGAACAGAGCTGGTCATCCTAGTCCCTGCTTGCACTTAGAAAGAGAGATGCACACAAAAGTAAGCTATTTCAAAAAACTGGTCAAGGTGGTTAAAAGCGAAAAATGGGCAGAGGTGTGTCAAAGAGTAAGCACAGACAAGTCACTGAAAATGTTCTGGCGACTACATAAAAGCATGAGTGGGGTAGTCAAGAATAAGAGCATTTCTGACTTCCAAGGTGCTGACCTCATCTGGCAGAGGACTGACGAGGACAAGGGCAAAGCCCTCTTTGAACGCTACCTTGAGCAGAGCAACCAGACAGACATGGGAGGCCGGAATCTGGCCAAGGAGGTCACCTCAGACAGATGCAAGGCCCAGAACACTTCGGATGAAGACACAGTGACAGTGAAAGAAATCAAGGCTGTGCTTCGACGATCAAAAAACAGTGCTCCAGGTCCTGATGGCATAAGATACGACGACATAAATAGGTGTACCGACAATGAGCTAGAGAAACTAGCAGACATGTACAACAACAGTATAGGGAGTGCTAGCATCAAGGAGGAATGGTTACATAGCTATCTGATTCCCTTGCCGAAGCCTGACAAAGATCACAAAAAAATTCAGGGATATCGAATTATAACCATGCAGAATACAGTAGGCAAGCTGCTGGAGAAGGTAATTGCCAGGAAAATATCAAGCCAGCTAGAGAGGCAAGGTGTTTTCCCACCTACCCTGGGTGGGTACCGTCCAAAAAGAGAAACCTGGACCAATGCAGCAGTCTTTGCCCATGATGTCTATGAAGGTTTCCACTCAGGCACTGAAACCGTTGCTGCAGCGATTGATCTTGAGGACGCATACAACAGAGTACCACTGGATTTTTTAATGTTTCAGCTTCTTGAACTAAACGTAAGTCCATTCCTCCTTAGTTGGATCGCTGCAGCCCTCTTCCAACGGAAAGTAGTTTTTAGATGTGGCAGTTGGACTTCGGAACCAACAACAATATATCCTGGCCTACCACAGGGATCACCATTATCTCCGGTACTGTTCAACGCCTACACAGTGAGAATCACCAGTGAGCAGATCACTGGACCTGGCAGGACATTGTCATATGCCGATGATGTTTTAGTGTATCGTCAGGGTAAGGATAGAGAGGAGGTTGCTGTGGAACTACAAACCGAACTCAATCGCATAAGTACTTGGTGTGATGAAGCTGGGGCAATGGTCAACCCAACAAAGGCAACAGTGACTTGGTTCTCGTTGAATAATCATATTGTCAACAATCCAACACCAACTGTAACTGCTGTGTTCAGAGACGGTGGAAAGAACGCAGGCAATGAATTACCTGGGGATACGGTTTGATCGAAGCCTTGCTTATAATGTGCACATAGACCAGGTGATAACAAAGGCCAAGCGGGGCTTGGCAGCGATGCGGGTGATGGCGGCAGCAAACTGTGAGCAGCGCCATCTATGTCTTCTGTACGAGGGGCTGGTCATGTCTGTTTTGGAGTATGCAATGGCAATCCTGACTCTCAGCCATAAGCAGATAGAAAGGATGGAAAGGATACAGAATGAAGCTATGCGCATTATTCTTGGATGTACAAGAGATACAGCATGCAGGGCGATGCGCTACCTTCTTGATTTTCCAACCATTGAAGAGAGAATGCAAGTTTGCAGGGCACGCGCCTACCTCAGAATTAACGCAAACACACAGCATCCACTGCATAGTGAAATTAGGAAGGTGAAGGGCAGCAGGTTAAAAAGAGGACGGTCGTGGATGGGTCAAGCCGAAGACATTCTTCAACAGGTGTGTTCACTTGAGGACTTAGAACCTGGCGAGGAGTGGGTGCAAGTGCCAACAGACTTCTGCACATCCTTTTCAGTTTGCATCCAACTAGATAGAAAATGCAGACAAGAAAATCCGGCTGCTGTGGAGGCTGAAGTACAAGCGTTGATTTTCGAGAATTCGCTAGACAGTGACGCGGTCATCTACACAGATGGGTCGGTCGTCCGACATGTGAGAAGCTCATGGGCCTTTACAGCTCGGGCCGGAGGGAGAATTGTGAAGGAGGACTCTGGTGCTTTCACTGAAACCACAAGTAGCCTGACCATGGAAGTCATGGCAGTAAGTAAAGCAATAACATGGCTCGAGACACAGACATTCACTAGGGCTTGTTTCCTTAGCGACTCAATGAACATGATCAAGAGGATAGAGGAGGGGTCGATCCGAAGAGAATGGTTGCTGCCTCTGGAGCGGTCTCGGCTGGCAAAGATTAGTTTCATCTTCGTGCCAGGTCATGCGGGAGTACAAGGAAATGAGCGGGCTGACAAGCTCGCAGGTGAGGCTACTGTGGAGGGCGGACGCGCCATGGACCAGGCTGACATTCTGAATGCTCTACGAGAAGTGAGACTTTTGCAAGAACCAAGTGATGACTGTGAATCTACAACAATGGCCAGACTGCGAGAGCAGCAAATTAAAAGAGGGGTGGCCAAACAAGAAAACTACGCAGGAAGCCAAAGAAGATTGATAAACCAACACAGAACTGGCGTCGTTAGCCGCTACACGCTGCGGGATTTGCTGAGGAGGGGATCCGAGCACTTATGGACTGAATGGTCCGATGTGCAACGAGGATGATCTGTCGACTAACTAACTAACTAACTATAACAGTCAGATTACGAGTTTACTAGAATGAGTACGATATGTGGTGTCAGCTTGTAAAATAAAATAAGCCAGTGAAATTATCAGTTTACTGGAACTAGTATGGTAAGGTTAGCGTTTTAATTTATCTATGTCAATCTGGCCGAGTGGCTAGAATGCCGGATTCTCCTTCGGGAGACCCGGGTTCGAAGCTTCGGTAAGGTGTGCATTTTTTTCTGTCGGGGTTAAAAAAAAGAAAACCCTAACCTGCACTGTTCGCGGCGACTGCACTAGCTAGGCGGCCTTAATTCCCCAGGCTCAAAACCCCCTGCCATACATAGCAAGGTACTATATAGGCAGTAAATGACAGTTTAAAAAAAATCCAATCAACATGATGTTACAACCGGGAAAATTTGTGGAAGAGGGGGAGAAGAAGACAGTGAGAAAAATGCTTGACACGCTTGTGTCATGGCACGGAAGGGAGTCAGCACAAGAACTGACCCATGCCGTTGGAGATCACAATTTGTGGAGAAGCATGATCGCCACACTTTTAAATATATATTATACCAATGTATCATATCGGCGCTGTAATTTGGGGTTAGTGAACGCTTTTTACACTTCCTCGACATACAGAGTCTGTCATTTACTGTCAATAGAGTACCTTGCGGTGTATGGCAGGAGGGTCTTGAGACTTAGGAATTAAGGCCACCTGGCTAATGCAGTCGCCGCAACTGTGCAGGCTAGAGTTTTCTTTGTGCCCCCGATAGAAATAACACTACCTACACCTTACCGAGGTTTCGAACCTGGGTCTCCCGAAGGAGAATCCGGCATTCTAGTCACGCGACCAGCCGCTCAGCATTCGAAATTAGCTGCTGACGATTTAGAAACAGGCCACTTTGCGTTGATATATATGGTATGAGAGTCGGCCATTCGGAAAGCAATGGCGAAGTACAGAATATAAAAATTGCCCAGTAAATAGCAAACAAACAAAAATGCTGGGCTTGATTGCGACGTCTTTTATAGGACATGCAACTAACTTTTTATACCAGTCAAGTTACCAGTTTACCAGAGATAATATGGTTCTGTGTGTGTGCGTGCGTGTGTATTATTATGTGTGTGTGTGTGCGTGTGAGCCTGTTAGTATATACTATGTCAGTCACATAACCAGCTTACTAGCACGGTATGTGGTGTTAACGCATAAAATGTACTTTGCTAGTCAAATCCGGTTCCGGTTAGCGGGGTAGGAATATCCCCTATCAAAGGAGATGTAAGACGCCTCCTTTCCTCCGTTAGTCTACAGGACACCCTTGGTAAGGTGGAGTACCCGTTTAGCTCCCCCCCCCCCGCCAATCAGGGTTAAGTGAAGCCATGGAAGCTAGGTGGTGGATGGAGTGTGAGAGCAGCCGACAGATCAGATTGTTGTTGGTTATGGTCTGCACTCTGCGGCGATAGGCAGATGATCTCATCAGTAGAGACAATGGAATCCGTCAGGGCTGCGTGCTGTCACCCTATTTGTTCAACCTGACCGCCGAAGATATAATGAGAAATGTCAGAGATGACATAACCAGGGAGCATTATGATGCCCTAAATATCGGTGGTCATGAAATACCAGAGATTAGATATGCTGATGATACAGTATTACTATCCACATCACAGACTGGAATAGAAAACTTAATAACCTCAACCCAAAGAAATAATGAAAATCACAGCTTTTATCTGAACATAGCAAAAATAAAGGTAATGCATACAGATAAAACAACTATGGAGAAAGAAATATATGTTAATGAGGAAAGATTGGAGGTAGTGGAAAATTTTTGAATATCTTGGGTCAATGATTACCAACAATGATGACACGATTAAAGAAATTAAGCAACGACTATCATTTGCTCTTCAAAGACTAAAACAACTGAATACATTATGGAGTGGGACAGACAGAACTACAAAAATTAGATTTTTAAGAGCATGCATCTTTCCCTTTGCAACATACCTGCGAGATCTGGACACTTACTAAACAAGCTGAACAGCACATAATGTGTAATATTAGTAAAGACAGAGAATTTACAGAGGCATGAGGTAAATAATGTGTAAATTGACAGGAAAGTAGAAGGAATATATTTCTTACCTTATTTTTCATTTCCTTCTTGTTTCTTCAGCTGCTGGTTAATAATGTGTACACAAGTATTCATGTTCTAGGATGCATTAGCTTTTTATATTGAGTTCATGAAAGCTTCCAAATAGCTGTGCGATAATGTGCGTATGGAGTGACCAGAAATGATACCACAATTTAGACATCATGTGTCCATTTTTAAGGATCTGTTCAGCTGTCTGTGTAGTTTTTCACACGTACACATGGGTGATAGACCCGCTTTGAGTCTTCGTGAAAGATTGTCTACTCTGCTGTTTACCGTTCAGAGACGGAACATGATCACCTGTTTTGCACTATGAGAATAGTTGTCAGTGTCTCTGTAGTGGGCTTTCTTCTTAACGACCAAGATGTTGGTCCTCTTTTCATTGAAGTTTATAGATTGATTCGTATGCACGTGTGTTGTCCCCTAATTTGACAACGTGTTTGCTCTCACGTTTCTTGTTATGCCACAATATATCAGTTTCCACCATAATAATACTCTTCTGTTGGTATTCAATGCGTTTAGTGTTTTTTTTTTTCTTTTTCAATACCAGTTGTTTGTCACCGCTGAGGGCTTGCGGAATTGAAAATTCATCACTGTGGAATACAAAATGTTGCCATTGACATTGTGCTGATGCTGTAATGTTTAGGGCCTGCAATTAGTCTGAATAGTTTGAGGAAAATATCCCAGTAAGTGTGCACGTGGATTAAGGTCTGTGATCTGCTCAGACCTTAATCTGTGTCGGACGATTCCATTAGGTTGATGACTGCTCCCGGTTGCATAAAATTCAATCCATCCTTTCTCAAATAGTCCTCTTCCTCTTTCAACACATGGTCCTCACATGTTTTCCAGTCACTTTTATCAATATTTAATAGCGCAGACTTGGTTAGTATCTTGACGTCAGACGATTTGAATGTAGTATTGGCAGCTGCCACCTGTCCTTTAATTTTAGCCCACACAAGTTCTATAGGGTTTAAATGAGAATGATACGGCGGAAGTCTCAAGCACCTATGGCCATGCTCTTCTATCAACTTGTCAGTTTGATATTTCTTGCTTTTTTGCGCCTGTTTTACAAGGGACAACAACTGTAGCTTGAAATATGTTTCTGGAAATGGTATATTTTCCCTTCGGAGCCATATATTTATTACTTCCTTTGTGCTCGATGCCGTAGATATTTTGTCTTCTTGGGCAACAACATTGTGATATGATGCAATGTCCATGATTAGACAAGACGGTCTATCAAGGGATGGAAGTACTGTATTTTCGAGCCAATCTCTTAATACATTACCATTCGTCTCATTATGATAATCCCTATTGTCTATATGCTTTGATACGAACACGAGTCCAGCATTCTGTAGTAAGCCATTATGAGTACTACCAGCATTGGATATGACCAAACGCTGTCCTTTACTACTGGGCACATATCGCTTTATCTTTCCATCCACTGATTGCCATTCTTTTTCACTTGTGTAGTGCGCATTAATCTACGTCTCATCCAAATACACTGTCATAATTTTCTTTGCGAATTTCCCTTATTTCACGTAGGTATCTGCTTCTCATGGCTCCTAGATGCGGTTGCTCGCAAAGGATATTTCTACTTCCCTTGTACTTTCTAAAAGTGAAGCCTAATGTCCTTATAATTTTCCACAAAGTTGTTTTTCTTCATTCTCTAAAATGCGGCTTTTCTTGCCGTATTCTGCTCTTAATCTCTGTTGTGCATCTTCCATCTGTATTTAAAATTATCCACTTAGTTAAGAAGTTTCCCTTCTATTTCCATTTCACATTTTGGTGTCACCTGTTTATTTGATATCACCAATGTTACTGTTTTCTTGCTATTCAAGGTGAGTCCTTGCTTGGCACTCTCTGTTACTACAATGTCCGACAATTGTTGTAGATCATTTGCACTATCCGCCACCAATACTGTGTCATCTGCATAGCGTATATTGTTTGTATTATATCTCCGATTAGTATTCTTGTCTTCTATTTGATCTCTCTAATTATTACTTCGCTATAGAGAGAGAGAGAGAGAGAGAGAGAGAGAAGAGATCCGGTGACAAGACACATCCCTGTCGTGCTCCTAGCTTGTTTTTGTGTATAATTGCTCTCTGCTAAGATGTTTGTGTCTTAAATTACGCTCGCCGTCCAAACAACCAACATAGCAGATCAACGGGAACCAGAATCAATATCAACGGAAATGATCGCAGCAACGATGGTGTTCCACGTCAATTAAAACTTTATTAATGGTAATCGGTCGCACAGGCTAATCTATGACCGTTCTCATGTTGCTGGGAGGGCCGGTCAAAATATAATAAATAATTATTTGAAAATATTCTATGTTAGCTGCCGAGTTCGATTCCATTATATTCTTCAATTAATGACGAATAACTATCATACTGTCCATCGCTCTGTAATTACCTTACGGTCCTGATCCCTAGACAATATAACTTACGCTGCTCTGTGTGTGGGCTGACTCTATGACTTCCAGCTGACATTCAACCGGCACGTTATGACGCAATACACTTTTCTAATTTTCTCTGCGTTAAACGTTTCTCTGCTAATTGTTCTCCTTAATACTGACTGTGCCTTTGTTTTCTCTTCTTGCTGTAGTATCATGTCCATAACGCCTTTCAGTTAGATATTGGTGTTGATGTCTCGGTGTTATCATTCAGTCCGTCTGTCCCCATGATGTTTAAGCTTCCCTCACTATGGTGACGTAGTCCGCCGTGACGTCATGTAGCAACTTGTGTATTCATGCGCTTCTCGGTTAACTCTCCTCATTCCGTTAACCACAATTTTCGTATCTAATTCTAAATCATTGACTCTTGCCCCCGACGCTACATGGCACTCTCCTTTTTTAAAATTTCAATGGCTGCTACTTGGTTCCAGTAAGCAGTCTTTATTATTCTGAGATCTTAGCCATCAATGTTAATATTTTCCAACATTTTTAAAATACACTATCCCTTTTTAATCACCAGTTTACTAGAGCCAGTATGTATGTGGTGTCAATTTATAAAATATATTGTGCCATTCAAATGACCAGTTTACCATTATTGTAATACAGTATATGGTGTTAAATAAATAAGAAATATACTATGCCAGTCAAATCGCTAGTTTACTAGAGCTAGCACGGCACATGGTATTAACTTATAAAATATGCTATGCCAGTCACATCACATATTTACCAAAGCGAGCACTGTTGGTTTAGCTTTTTTTAATATCATCATTTGCCCTGCCAGTTGCCGTAAGCGATAGTATCTTTCCACAGACCTCTAACTTGGTGTTCTGGATTAACTCTGCTGATGATATTCCCCCACGCCATCGTCTCAGTCCACCCAGCATTTTTTCTTGTAATCTTTTTTTTTTTTTTTTGTCATTTACAGGACATTGCAGGTAACACCAGCATGTTTAAGCTGCTGTTGATGTCTTGGCAGGTTTACATTCAGTATCCAACGAGACGCGATCCGCTGCCGAATCTCGTGCAGCTGTGTTTCGTACGAGAGTATACGGGATTACGTACAATGTCCTTTACTCCCTACTCCAGGGTCTCTTAATCTGCCTCTGCCTCTATTCCCATCGATCTTTCCAGTTGTCACGATGTTCTCCAATGCGCCTCTTCTCATCACATGACCAAAGAATGCTGTTTGTCTCTGTTATCGTATACTATGAAAATGGTCACTTTATTTTGGTTTCGTGGACTATAAAAAGACTGTTGATAACATTGGAAAGGAAACTACTGAGACAGTGACCGCTGCTGTATTAGTTTAAAGTTATTTGCATGTCTTTTACAGTCAACCCCAACACTTGTAGTTGTTTGTGATTTACTAGTCAAGTTTGAGTTCAGTTGTTTAAACACAGAAGCTACAAACAATATGTTGCACGATTTATTGACTGGTATATTTCGCTGCATCTCGTCAGGTTTGCATTTCGGCAGCGAAATAAGCCAGGCAATAAATCGCGCAACATATTGTTTGTGACTTCTGTGTTTAAATTAACTAGGGGGATAAGTTGGTTTGAAATGCATTAGTTTTCCATTAATTTCTGAAAGACCGACGCTCATACAATTATATTAAAACCAGCGCAAGGTGATCAGATTCAAAATGGCTTGCAGCTGTTTTGAGCACGGAATACGGAATTACGAATCGCGTTCGTAACTCCATCGTCACAGAGCCAGCAGCTGGAACAGTTACATGACAGACAGATATGTTTTAGTTTAGTTGAGTCGACGGATCAACATCACGGCACACTGGTGTAACCCATAAGTTACATGACAGACATATATGTTTTAGTTTAGTTGAGTCGACGGATCAACATCACGGCATACGCGTGTAACCCATAAGTTACATGACAGGCAGATATGTTTTAGTTTAGTTTAGTCGACGGATCAACATCACGGCACACTGGTGTAACCCATAAGTTACATGACAGACAGATATGTTTTAGTTTAGTTTAGTCGACGGATCAACATCACGGCACACTGGTGTAACCCATAAGTTACATGACAGACAGATATGTTTTAGTTTAGTTTAGTCGACGGATCAACATCATGGCACACGGGTGTAACCCATAAGTGCTCCTTTCTACTCCAAACGCAAGCCTGAGTCTGGAGAATCTCAGCTCAGTGCACGAACTCAGTAGCACCAGCGAGGATCCTGAAATACTTTGGGTAGATTTTTAACTCGAAATTTTGCCCGGGCAGCGCCGTTAGTCTACTATTTTTCGATTTCCAACTGCCAAGGGATTTTTACGTGCGCAACAATATGCACGGGCGTCCGATCTCTCTACCCCGAGACCAGGGGAAATTTTGTTACTAGACGTCCACGTGAAAAACATCCCGGCCCTTACCGGGGCTTGAATCCGGGACCTCCAGCCCTCGAGGCAGACACCATACCTCGAGACCACTCAGCCCCCCTCCCCTTTTACAGACAGATATAACACTTACCAAGACAATAGCATGTACAGAGAACACATGAAACAAATCAAGCAACATTTCCGAAAGCAGAAGCAGAAAGAAAACAATATAAAGGCCCCAAATATATATCATCGACAAGCAGACAGTTGAGCGAGGCTTAAACATCTTGCTTTGTCTCCAAGCAAACAAACATGTTGGTTAGTTATCTGTTGGGGTATCATCCTTGCACTCCGGACAAGTCCATAGGTGCTTAGATTCCCCCTCCTCCCCAACATGCATCAGCGTCCGGCGGCTAATAGTGCCAGTTCTGTGTTTGTTGACGAGGTCCCCCATTCTCCCGATGTGCCTCTCTTGTCTGGCCGTGCCAATTCTTACTCCCGAGTCTCATTCTGGGCAAGCACGTGGATTCACGGACGTCAACGTCCTCCGCTCTCGACATCTCGCTGAAGGGATGCAGATCCCGCAAGTTTATCAGTTTGTTCATTTCCCTCAACTCTATTTCATTGTAGAAAATATTCAACGGGAAATGAGATTTATAAATAGAGGCAATTGTTGACAGCTGATGGATCGCTCAACCGAGACATATAGGGAGATGCAGAGAGTTTGCGTGGCATGTCGCCAAAGGAGGGGGAGTGGCAGATTGGCTTTGTGTGGAAATGTAATGGGTAGAAAGGGAAGACGGAGGAAGATGTACCAGGAATGTTTGAACAGATGGGCAAGAAATAATAATATAAGGAATGGAAAGTTGGTTACAATATCACATGATGGAGATGTGTGCAAGGACGTTACCTGCATCAGAAGAAGAAGAAGAAGAAAAAAATAAGAATAAGGGGGAGAAAAGAAGAAGTGGAGGAGTAGGAGGAAGAGGAGGAAGGATGGTAATAATAATATTATGACTATGACGAAAAGAAGGGATAGGAAGAGGAGGAGACGGTCGACAAGAAAGAAGAAGCGAAGGAAGAAGAAGAAGAAGAAGAAGAAGAAGAAGAAGAAGAAGAAGAAGAAGAAGAAGAAGAAGAAGAAGAAGAGGGGAAGGAGGAGGAGAAGAAGAAGCCGATTAACAACAACAGCAGCAGCGAGAAAAATAAGAGGAATCAAAATAATTCATATCTCATTCGGTTTTCCCAAGAGAGATAACAACCCGACATAAAACCACACCAAGCAATAATAATACTGTATTTATGTTTAAAAAATAATTTACCATAATCTCGAATGCATAGAGTTGCCAGGCATCATAGTTTTCAGGGGCAGTCCTTGTGTGTTTTTTTTTTTAAATGATGGAATCATCCAAAAATTAAAAAAAAAACCAAAAAAAAAAAAAAAAAAAACGAAAAATAGAATCAATAAGCTTTACTACAACACGACCACAAGTGACAAAATGGACCTCGCGGTCAGAGCTTTCGTGAGTAAACGAATAACAAACACATACAGCAGTACCATCATCATCATCAAGTGCCGTGCCGGCTGGCGTAGGCGTTCATGGCTCTCCACAGATCTCGGTCTTTGGTTTTCTGGATCAACTCTGTTGCTGATATTCCTCCATGCCACCGTCTCAATCCATCCAGCATCATTTCGCTTGGTCTGCCTCTGCCTCTCTTCCCCTCGATCTTTCCAGTTGTTACGATGTTCTCCAATGCCTCTCTTCTCATCACGTGACCGAAGAAAGATGTTTGTCTCTGTCTTATTGTTGTATATAATGTTCTAGTTTCATTAGCCTGTTTCAGGCAGTCGTCGTTAGTTACTCTGGCAGTCCAAGGAATTCGCAACATTCGTCTCAGGAACCACATCTTTGTTGCTTCTAATTTCTTCTTAATTTGTTCATTTACATTCCAAGCTTCACTGCCATACAGCAAAACTGGTTCTACATAGCATTTCAGCACTCTCTTTCTTACATTCAGTGATAGTGACTTATTGCATAAGATACTCTTCATTTTCTGAAATGCGGCCTTTGCCTGACCTATTCTGCTCCTAATCTCTGTTGTACATCTTCCATCTGATGTTATAAATGCCCCTAGGTATCTAAGATTATCCACTTGGTTAAGGATTTTCCCTTCTATTTCTATGTCACATTTTGGTGTCACCATTTTCTTTGATATTACCATTGTTACTGTTTTCTTGATATTCAAGGAGAGTCCTTTCCTTGCACTCTCTGTTACTACAACGTCTAATAAATGTTGTAGGTCTGTTGAATTATCCGCCACCAATACTGTGTCATCTGCATAGCGTATATTATTTATATTATAACCTCCAACTAGTATTCCTGGCATCTCTTCGATCTCTCTCATTATTACTTCGCTATACAGGGAGAAAAGATCTGGTACAACAACATGAAAAAAAAATACATTAAAAATATTTGTTTCCTTGTCGTGGACTGGACACATGGGTGAGCGAATACCGCGTGTATTGTTTAATGAAATATTTATTTGGCGTAATAATATGCTTTCGGGAAACTCATACGCCCCGGTTTTGTTTCCTGTCTATTAAAACATTTAAATGAAAACAGTTTTTTCCCCCTGGATTTTCAGTTGCTACAATTGTTTTTATATACAACAATAAGAAAGATACAGACGGCTTTCTTTGGTCATGTGATGAGATGTGAGGCACTGGTGAACATTGTGATAACTGGAAAGTTTAAGGGGAAGAAAGACAAAGACAGACCCAGAGAAATAATGCTGGATGGATTAAGACGGTGGCATGGAGGAAATATGTCGTCAGCAGAGTTGATCTAGAGCCCCAAAGACCGAGATATGTGGAGAGATATGGTAGCCTTGCCAGCTGGCATGGCACTTGATGATGATGAGAAGATGATGATGATGATGATGATGATGATGATGATGATGATGATGATGATGATGATAACTGTGTAATTCGATTATTTGTGAGGATGGTTGTCATCTGACAGAGTGGCTACAAGTTATTGCTGCCATTCAGTAGACCCAGTTGTGAATCCTCATTAAAATGATGGGTTGTTTTGTTTTTCTTTTCTTTCTATCAGGGCAGATACAAAAAGCACATAACCTACACAATTCGCAGCAATTGCACTAGCCAGGCGGTTTTAATTCCTCAGGCTCACGACCGCCCCCACCCCCTCCCGTCCTCCACCGCAAGGTACTATAGGCAGTAAATACAGTTTTAATGACAGATGTTTTCACATCTCCGAGAGGTCTACAGATGCCGCAGTGCTCCCCCCTCCCCCCGACACTGTCTTTAACGTAAGTCCACTGAACTGTGTAATGTGAAAACTTCAAATATCACTCAGTGGCAAGACCTTCTC
Organism: Cepaea nemoralis; assembly: GCA_014155875.1. Classification (NCBI taxonomy): domain Eukaryota; kingdom Metazoa; phylum Mollusca; class Gastropoda; order Stylommatophora; family Helicidae; genus Cepaea; species Cepaea nemoralis. Next base: position 63,368 of record JACEFZ010004263.1, read on the forward strand.
TTTACAGCTGTGAAGTTAGACACACATCGGATGCAGCTGGTGTTGGAGCATCGCGGAACGTGAATGATCACATTAGGAGAAGCTTGGAAGCAGCAAGATCTGGTTCCTGAGACGAATGTCGGAATACCTTGGTCTGCCATAGCAACTGACTATTGCCTGGAGGAGGCTAATCAAACTAGAACATTATAAACAGCTAGAAGAAAGGGACAAATAGATTTTTTTGGGGGTCATATTATGAGAAGAGAAGAACAAATGAAGAAGAATATCGTAAGAGCTGGACAGATAAGTGGAAAAAGAAGGAGGGGAAGACCAAAAGAAATGATGCGGTGAGATGGTGGTATGAAGGAATATCATCAGCGGAGTTGATCCTGGGGACCAAGGACCAAGTCTGTGGAAAGAATGAACACCTACTCCAGTTTTCAAAGGCACATGTTGATAATTAACCGATGTAATAATGAGTGAGGAGCATACGGATCCCAATTCAGAAACTATTAACCCATGCCAAATAATTAAGTTTCACTATGAAGTGTGATTTCTTTACCTAATATTACTATTCTTGCAATTCATCTTCATCATGTGCCATGCAGGTAAGCGAGGGTGGTCATGTTTCGCCATCTCACTCGATTACCAGAGTCGTCGATCAGTTCAGTGTTTCTGTCTCGACCATATCACGCGGCCAAACCATCCAGGTATTTACCTCTCCACCTTTCCCTTGTTAGTTTCCAACTAATGTAAGTAATAAAAGTGCTAACATGTCGATGTGAATCATGGACAGTTTTGCAATCACTAAAGAAGTAAATCGGGGCTTTTGAACTCAAAGGCTTCAGAAAAATTCTTAGAATATCATGGATTTAAAAAAAATAGTTAGTTGCATATCCTTTACAGGACGTCGCAGTCGACCCCTGCATTTTTGGCTGCTCGTGATTTCTTAGCAGGTCTACGTTCAGTAGTTTGCCATAACTTTCTGAACGACCGGCACCCATACTATTTTAGGGAAAACCAACACAAGCCGGCTGCTGCCAAATCGCATGCAGCTGTCTTTCGAACGCGGATTTGCGGGATTATGAACTGCGTCGGTTACCACTTGGCCACCTAGCCGGCATCATGGATCAAGAAGCAGGAAAATAGTGAAATTCTACAAGATCTGAACATGGAAGACTACCGGTTTATAAACTGTCGTGTCTTGGAGACTGAAATGTTGTAGCCACATTAAACGCCACAGTGGCTTGGAGAGAACTGTGACAGAAGGCATACTTCTGGTAGAAGTTAGTTAACTAGTTAGTTAGTTAATTAGTTAGTTAGTTAATTAGTTAGTTAGTTAATTAGTTAGTTAATTAGTTAGTTGGTTAATTAGTTAATTAAACAGTTAATTAATTAGTTAGTCAGTTAATCAGTTAGTTAGGTAGTTGGTTAGTTAGTTAATTAGTTAATTAGTTAGTTAGTTAATTAGTTAGTTAATTAGTTAGTTAAATAAATAGATAGTTAGTTAGTTAGTTAATTAGTTAGTCAGTTAATTAGTTAATTAACTAGTTAGTTAGTTAATTAGTTAGTTAGTTAGTTAGGTAGTTAGTTAGTTAGGTAGTTAATTAGTTAGTTAGTTAGTTAGTTAGTTAGTTAGTTAGATAGTTAGTTAGTTAGTTAGTTAGTTAGTTAGTTAGTTAGTTAGTTAGTTAGTTAGTTAGTTAGGCGGACACCCAGAACCCTTCACCATAAGATCTGGAGTGCGACAAGGTTGTGTCCTGTCCCCTCTCTTGTTCATAACATATATAGACAACATATGTAAAGAAACCAGCCAAGCAGAGACAGCAAGAATACCGCATGACAAGAACACAGAAGAAGAACCATCTGCAAATCTAAACATTACAGAACTCCTGTTTGCCGACGACCAAGCACTAATAGCAAAATCAGAAGCTGAATTACAAGACCACATGAATAGTCTAAACGAAATGTGTAGGGAACATAATATGAAAATTAGCACAAGCAAAACAGAGGTAATGACTATAACTAAAGAAGAGCAAACAACAACAATTCACCTAAACGAACATCCCTTGAAACAAGTAAAGAGTTGCAAGTACCTAGGAAGTATAATATCATCAAATGGCAGATCAGAAGACGAGATCGAAAATAGGTGCAATAAGGCAAATCAACTCATTGGACAAATGGCACCAATAATAAAGAACAAACATGTATCAATAACTACTAAGAAAGCACTTTACAACACAATCTTCCTACCAACTCTATGCTACCAATGCCAAACCTGGACAATGACAGAAAAAGAGAAAAGAAAAATCACAACATAAATTAGGTTCCTGAGAAGAATACTCAACGTATCAAGAAGAGATAAGAAGTCAGGACTAAAGTGGAGGTTAAAGCAGTACTAGATTTTTTCAGAAAGCAGCAAGTCAAATGGTTTGACCATGCAAGTAGGTTACCAGTCAACAGCATACCACAACAAGCAATGATGTACAGACCAAATGGAAACAGAGGAAGAGGCCGACCACGTAAACGTTGGACGGAGAGAGAGTCCATGGGAATATCGATATATGAAGCCCATAATCGGGCACTCTCACGATGTTTATACTTCACCTCGACATCGCAAGGTACAAGAGGAACATGATGAGATGAGATGAGTTAGTTAATTAGTTAGTTAGTTAATTAGTTAGTTAGTTAATTAGTTATTTAGTTAATTAGTTAGTTAGTTAATCAATTACCTAGTTAATTAGTTAGTCAGTTAATCAGTTAGTTAGTTAGTTAATTAATTAGTGAATTAATTAATTAATTAATTAGCTAGTTAATTAGCTAATTAATTAGTTAGCTAGTTAATTAGTTAGATAGTTAGTTAGGTAATTAGTAAGTTAGTTAATTAGTTAGTTAGTTAATTAGTTAGTTAGTTAATTAACTACTTAATTAGTTAGTTATTTTGTTCATTAGTTAGTTAGATAGTTAATTAGTTAATTAATTTGTTAGTTAATTAATTAGTTAGTTAGTTAAATAGTTAGTTAGCTAATTAGTTAGTTAGTTAATTAGATAATTGCTTAATTAGTTAGTTAGTAGATTAGTTAGCTTCTTAGTTAGATAATTAGTTAGTTAGTTAATTAGTTAGTTAGTTAGTTAATTAGTTAGCTACTTAGTTATTTAGTTTATTAGTTAGTTAATTAGTTAGTTAGTTAAGTAGTTAGTTAATTAATTAGTTAGTTAGTTAATTAGTTAGTTGGGTAATTCATTAGGTAGTTAGTTAATTAGTTAGTTAATTAAATAGTTACTTAATTAGTTAATGAGTTACTTAGTTTGTTAATTAGTTAGGCAGTCAGTTAGTTACATAATTAATTAGTTAGATAGTTAATTAGTTAGGTAGTTAGATCATTAGTTATTTAGTTAGTTAGTTAGTTATTTAGGTAGTTAGTTACTTAGTTAGTTAATTGGTTAGTTAGTTAGTTAGTCATTTACTTAGTTAGTTAGTTAGTTAGTCAGTTAGTTAGTTAGTTAGTTAGGTAGGTAGCTAGTTAGTTAGTTAGTTAGTTAGTTAGTTAGTTAGGTACTTAGTTAGTTAGTTAGTTAGTTAGTTAGTTAGTTAATTATTTAGTTGAGTATACTTCCGGTCAAGATGGCGGCGGACGGTTGGATTTTTTATGTGACCGTTACATTTGTCGCGTAGGAGATGGGTATATTCATTTCCTGAGAGTGATGTAAAACCAGGAGTTTCTCCTCGAGATCTGCGCCGATGCTACGGAGTATCGTGCATTGAGCGAAGCAATCCTTGAGTGATTTTTCGCAGCGTGTGTGGTTCTGTGGTGTTCAGTCTTTTCAACATGGCGGAACAATTTATGTGTTCCTTGCGGAAGGCAGTCAACAAAACAAGGCGACGGGGCCAACGTGGTGGCCGCAAGCGATGCAAGTGAAGCAAGCGTGGAGGGGTCAGACGTTTTAGACTTAAATGTTACTGTTTGGGCCTCAGGTATACTCGCATCCTATATTGGAACTGCGCCAGCGTAAAACAACGTGGCCCTATTCTCGAAAACCCGGTTTACAGGAACGACATTGTAGCACTCCAGGAGACGAGACTGGATGATCAGCTACTCAAAATGGCCGGCTTCAAATGTTTCTACAACAGGCGACATCAGGGAATGGCGATTCGCATCCGCGAAAGTATAGTTACTTCAGAGATAGACACGTCCAGCTGGGACAATGACGACATACAAATACAGGCGGTCAGAGTTCAATCCGGTCTACCATTCGTGTTGGTTAATGCTTATGCCCGTAACGCGAGTGTGGATTCTCAGAAGTGGCAGTGCTTAAGTGACATATTAGGTCATGAAAAAGAATGTCATTTTTGTGTGGCAATTTCAACGTTAAACGTTTCAATTTCAACGAAACAGATCATGGGGAAACATTTCCTCCAACACACAGGGGGAGGAGCTCGAGACTACACTTGAAATCATTGACCTGGTTTGTATCAACAGTGACTGTGTCACCAGAACAGCAAACCGCCCAGGTGATGAGGACAGTGCTATTGATCTGGCGCTGGTTTCTCCTACACTCACTACATTGTGTAGATGGGGTGTCCTAGGGTAACATGGCAGCGACCACCACCCTTGCAGCATATTGGTGGAGAAAGGCAGAACCAGGCAGCACAAGTCAACGGTCAAGACTTTCCAGTATGACTGTACAGGGCAAGATGTGGTGGGTAAAATAAGGCGCGATAAGCGCAGAAAGTTTCAGGGCAGGAAAAATAGCTCGGAGCAGCCACCCTGGTGGAATTTTGAGGTGGAGAAGGCCTGGATGGATAAGCGTAGTGCTGTAAGGAAATGGCAAAACACCAAGAAGGACAGGAGTTGTCCATCCGAAATCTTGCCAAGGAGGTCACCTCAGACAGGTGTAATACCCAGGACATTTCGGATGAAGACACAGTGGCAGTGAAAGAAATCAAGGCTGTGCTTCGACGATAAAAAAAAAAACAAACAGCGCTCAATGGCCAGAAGTCATAAGATATGACGACATCGATAGGTGTATCGATAACGAGCTAGAGGAACTAGCAGACATGCACATCAACAGTATAGGGAGTGCTAGCATCAAGGAGGAGTGGTTACACAGCTATCTGATTCCCTTGTCGAAGCCTGGCAAAGACCACACAACAATTCATGGATATCGAGTAATAACCATGCAGAATACAATAGGCAAACTGCTGGAAAAGTTAATTGCCAGAAAAATATCAAGCCAGCGTTTTCCCACCCACCCTGGGAGGGTACCGCTCCAAAAGAGAAACCTGGACCAATGCAGCAGTTTTTGCCCATGATTTTATGAATGTTTCCACTCAGGCATTGAAACCTTTGCTGTAGCGATTGATCTGGAGGACGCGTACACCAGAGTACCATTAGATTTTCTAATGCTTCAGCTTCTTGAACTCAAGATAAGTCCTTTCCTCATTACTTGGATCGCTGCAGCCCTCTTCCAACGGAACGTAGTTTTCAGATGTGGCAGTTGGACGTCGGAACCAAAAACAATATATCCTGGCCTACCACAGGGATCATCATTATCTCCGGTGCTGTTCAACGCCTACACTGTGAGAATCACTGGCGAGCAGATCACTAGACCGAGGAGGACATTGTCATATGCCGACGATGTTTAAGTGTATCGTCAGGGTAAGGATAGAGATCAAGTTGCTGTGGAACTGCAAACCGAACCTAAACGCATAAGTACTTGGTGTGCTGAAGCTGGGGCAATGGTCAACCCAACTAAGGCAACAGTGACATGGTTCTCTTTGAATAATCATATTGTCAACACGCCAACACCAACTGTTAATCTGTGTTCAGAGACTGTGGAAAGAACGCAGGCAATGAATTACCTGGGGATACGGTTTGATCGAAGCCTTGCTTATAATGAGCACATAGACCAGGTGATAACAAAGGACAAGCGGGGGTTGGCTGCGATGCGGGTGATGGCGGCAACAAACTGTGAGTATCGCCATCTATGTCTTCTATACGAGGGGCTGGTCATGTCTGTTTTGAGTATGCGATGGCGATCCTGACTCTCAGCCGTAAGCAGATAGAAAGGATGCAAGGGATACAAAACGAAGCTATGCGCATTATTCTTGGATGTACAAGAGATACAACATGCAGGGCGATGCGCTACCTTCTTGATTTTCCAACCATTGAAGACAGACTAATATTTGCAGAGCACGTGCCTACCTCAGAGTTAACGCAAACACACAACATCCACTGCATAGTGAAATTAGGAAGGTGAAGGGCAGCAGGTTAAAAAGAGGAAGGTCTTGGATGGGTCAAGCGGAAGACATTCTTCAACAGGTGTGTTCACTGGAGGACTTAGAACCTGGCGAGGAGTGGGTACAAGTGCCAACAGATTTCTGTACGTCCTTTTCAGTTTGCATCCAACTAGACAGAAAATGCAGACAAGAAAATCCGGCTGCTGTGGAGGCGGAAGTACAAGCGTTGATTTTCGAGAATTCGTTAGACGGTGATGCTGTCATTTACACAGATGGGTCGGTCGTCCGACATGTGAGAAGCTCATGGGCCTTTACGGCGCGGACCGGAGGGAGAATTGTGAAGGAGGACTCTGGTGCTTTTGTTGAGACCACAAGTAGCCTGACTATGGAAGTCATGGCAGTAAGTAAAGCAATAACATGGCTCGAGACACAGACATTCACTAGGGCATGTGTCCTTAGCGACTCAATGAGCATGCTCAAGAGGATAGAGACGGGGTGGATCCGAAGAGAGTGGTTGCTGTCTCTGGAGCGGTCTCGGCTGGCAAAGATTAGTTTCATCTTCGTGCCAGGGCATGCGGGAGTACAAGGAAATGAGCGGGCTGACAAGCTCGCAGGTATGGCTAATGTGGAGGGCGGACGCGCCATGGACCAGGCTGACATTCTGAATGCACTACGAGAAGTAAGACTTTTGCGAGAACCAAGTGATGACTGCGAATCTACAACCATGGCCAGACTGCGAGAACAGCAAATTAAAAGAGGTGTGGCCAAACAAGAACACTACGCAGGAAGCCAAAGAAGATTGATAAACCAGCACAGAACTGGTGTCGTTAGCCGCTACACGCTGCGGGATTTGCTGAGGAGGGGATCCGAGCACTTATGGACTGAATGGTTTGATGTGCAATGAGGATGATCTGTCGACTAACTAACTAAACTAAATTAGTTAGTTGATTAGTTAGTTAGTTGATTAATTAGGTAGTTAACTACTTAGTTAGTTAGTTAGTCATGGTTCCAACTTCACGGCATATGGTCGCCCCAGTATGCTCTGTTCCTGTGGCAGTCACATACTTTGCTCCTTACTGCCTTATGTGAAAAGTGGAACAGACTGTAGTCTCCACAAACCATGGTAGAAGAGTCTGGCGTGGACCAGCATGAAGATGGACACATGGCAATGCAGGGCAAATGGGTGCATGAGCTGGGAGAACTGGCCAGAGATCGAGAGTCTTGTCGATGCGCCGTGATAAGCGCGACGTTCTGTCAGAGCCTGCTACAGGATGATCTGAATACAAGTATTCACTCTTGGGCGGTCTTCGTGGCGAAGTGGTTATGGACGCGGTTCGTAATCCCGCTAACCAGCGTTCGAAACACAACTGTTCGCGATTTGGCAGCAGACCGCGTTGCGCTGGGTTTAACGAATTGGTATGGGAGCCGGTCCTTAGAAAGCAATGGCAAACTACTGAACGTAAACTTGCCAAGACATCAACAACAGCAGTAAAATGCTGGTGTTGACAACTATGTCCTGTAAAGGGATATGCTTGCTTGCTTGCTTGTGTTCGTTGGCTTGAGCTCCAACGCGAAGTCCTGTATGTCGGATGAAGGCATCCTGTTGTCCAACATCAGTGTGATGTCATACAGGACCTGAGGTTTGCGTGAGTATCCGTTGTCCCATGTCTGGCTTATTGGTGTGCAGACTGGTGGTTCCTCGCCGTACAGGCAGACACGCTCCGACTTCGGAGGAATCGGCGATCCTACTGACTTTAGCCAGGACCCCGAAGGGACCTGTTGCCCAGGACGCTCGACGAGGACGCGTCAATAGGTCTTGGCCAGTATATAACCCGGCCCTGGTCCATTGGAAACACCTCAGCGTCCCAAAAGGATATGAAAAAAAATCACTCTTGCGACATCTTTCACTTAAGAGGAATGTCCCTGTTTCTCAGTTACGCAATCTGGCAAGCCTATCTATACCGCATGTTGTTGACGCTAGTGCTTCGTGTGTTCGTGTTACAGCCACTTTTATCAAAATGATTTGTTGGTGTATCAACAGAGAAATGCATAGCGCCTCCAGGATGTTGGAAAACCCGCCTGTTTGCCGTCTGCAGTCTGTTTCGGCTATGCTGTATTTGACGTCCGGGGCATAATTTGTTGCATGTTTATTTCCTGACATATTTATTTGTTTATCACTTTTATATTATTTGTGTTGCAGTAATTTATGGTCAGCCGTTATGGATTATAAGTGGGATATACAGTGCCCACTATAATTATTTCATGTAACTGATTTATTCTTTGTTTTTTCACGTGTTTCTGACTGTTCTGATTATTTTATTTCTTTAACAATTTCGTTCACTCGCATTGAACCCAAGCCAGTTTTGTGGCGAAGGTGTTACGGATACAATTCGCAATCCCCCATTTGTTGTTGCGTATCCCTTACGGGACGTTGCAGTCAACACCAGCACTCCTCAGCTGCTGTTGATGCACTAGGCAAGTGTTACGTTCAGTAGTTTCCCATTGCTTTCTGAACGACCGGCTCCCATACCAGCACGATATAACACAACGCGACACGGTCTGCTGCACAAATCGGTCGCAGCTGAGCTTCGAAAGCCTGGTACCCGGCTCACGAACCGCGTTCTCAAGCCTTTGGCCACGGAGGGCTGTCAATACCCCATACCGCGTTCGAAACACAGCTGCGGGCGATTTAACAGAAGACCGCCTTGCGTTGGCATCTTATAAAATGGTATGAATGCCCGTCGTTCAGGAAGCAATGGAGAATTACTGAACGTAAACTTGCCGAAAAATCACAAACAGCCAAAAATTGCTGGGATTCACTGCGACATTCTGTAAAGGATATCCCACGCTGAGCTGACTTAATATTTCTCGCCATCAGTCCAATCCACTCCGACTTCTAAGCTACTTGTAATATACGTTCCCAAGCCAAGGACGAGGGTTTAGGAGTTGAACACGCTACCTGGCTATCAGCACACCTGATGTTTAAGAATGAGCACTCTTCTCCATTCGGCCATGCTGATCTCCACATATTTCTTTGTTTATCACTTTTATATTGCTTGTGTTTCAGGAATATCCTTCATGGATTATAAGTGCTATATACAGTGCGTATGATTATTTTCATGTAACTGATTATTTCATGTAACTGATTATTTCATGTAACTGATTAGTTCATGCAACTGATTATTTCATGTAACCGAGTTAAGGAGAATATGTGGTCTGCTACTTCACAATCCTATCGGCAGAATTTGAAATTCACACACAGTACAGTATATGAACTTCATACAATTTCACCCAATTACACTAGTGTGTTTTGTGAAGTTATTCGTACAGATGCGTTTATATAATGGCTTTCTCTAATCTGCATATGTTGGATACATTTTCAACAAATGTTTAGCTATCATTTTATGTGTCTAACAGTTACATTTATCAGTATGTTCTATCTTTAGTTGTGGTATTTCAGTCTGTTGTGTCCTGTGCAGTGTCTGAAGATTGCTACTTATTCATTTAGGTCGAGCTGGTAACTTGCATCATCTTTCTGGTGACCTGGATGCTCTGATTCCCACTTGCTTTTAAAATTTCTTCTTATAAATCTCTTCGCCTCATCATAGGTGATGTCTGCTTGAGGCTGAGGGTGGTCTTCCACCTTCCTTGGCAATCTGTCAGCCTCCACATTTCCAGGTATGTTGCAACGTGAGGGGATCCCGTGTATTACAAACCTTTAGGTTTAAAAACATGCTGCTCTTAGGCCTGATAGTTCTGCACTGTTTAGTACTGTAACAACTGAAGTGCATCTGTTTAGAGATTGACTTATTTTTCTTTACTTTTCTATCACCAGCACTTAGTCTATCTTTGAGTTGAGTTGAGTTGAGCTAACAATTGACATGACTGCACTCAGGACATTCCCATCCGCATTCCGTCCCCTCGTTCAACAACCAGCGAAGAGTCACACTACTAATCCTTCCCACCGCTATCTGCTTTGCTGCTTTGCTTGTGTTCGCTGGCTGTGAACTTCAGCGTGAAGTCCTGTATGTCGGATGAAGACATCCTGTTGTCCAACATCAGTGTGATGTCATACAGGACCTGAGGTTTGCGTGAGTATTCGTTGTCCCATGTCTGGCTTATTGGTGTGCAGACTGGTGATTCCTCGCCATGCAGGCAGACACTCTTCGACTTCGGATGAATCAACGATCCTACTGACTTTAGCCAGGACCCCAAAGTGACCTGTTGCCCAGGACGCTCGGCGAGGATGCGTCAATAGGTCTTGGCCAGTATAGAACCCAGCCCTGGTGCCTTGGAAATACCTCTGCGTCCCTCCACCGCTATCTGATTGAAAGTTCTCCTGGTCTTCCCTCTCAGTCTTGAGATTCTCTCAGAACCCCTGCCAATCCCCGCAATATCATTCTTTCCACATACGGGTTCTCAATTGGTTCCGCCGCCTTCTCCACCTGGTCCCACAGGCACTCGACCACTCTCCCTTGTCCATGTGTAATCTACCACCAAGAGGTGCATTCCCTGTTAGCTTATCAGCCTGTCCCCCCCCCCCCCCCGCACTCCCGTATGGCCAGGGCAAAAAATCCATACAATTCTCATAATGTGGGAGATTCAGAAGAATTCTCCTAATCCGAGAAAGCTAGGTATGCGATAACACTACCCAAGAGATCAGGGGGATGTGTAAAATAATTACATGACCATTGGTTCTTGTAAATATGTCCAGTATTCTCTTGGAATTCCGAGCAAGGAACTTCTGAACCCCAGTCCCATACGGTAACATTCTAGACACGGCATCCCCATTTCATTTAATTAATTGTGCGCTTTGTTAATGAAGTCTTGGTCAGATATGACTGAGCTACCGTATGACAGTAGACGGTATTACTTGCTTTCTGTTACTACCGAATGTTGAGCGGCTTAACAAACCCGGCACCGCACACTGTGCTATCGACTTCGGAATGAGGGGTGCAATAAGGAGGATACACGCCTTATCCTGGCGTGAGGAAATGCAACCTAAAGACAAACTGTCATGACAGGGCAGACCAGGCCCTAAGCCTATGTCGGCAACTGGACTAGGATAGAAGCTCCTACAGGTGGACAGTTAGAGCATTACTTTGCTGATCAGGTAGCTTCTGCAGCTTATCGTGGTCCATATGTATTGATGTTACTTTCTTATGGATTAAACTAGGCAGGCCGAGAGAGGGATCATGTTGCATGGGCAATACATGGTCTCTAAAATTCAGCCCAGGCGTTGTGCCGTGGAGAGGTTATTACGCCTGTTTTGAAGCACAATGTAACAAATTATCACCTGTATAGACGGCAAGCTGCCAATTCAGTAATAATGCTTTATAATGAATGTGCTTTATGTCTTTTGTTTTCAGGTAAAGGATCCTACACGAACAGCGTTCGCCATTGCAGTATCACCCGAAGTAGTCCCAACGGAGAGTTATTTGTCACCCATATACTTATATTGTCGGCTTAGAGGAAAGTGAACGCAGTTTCACAAATCCCCGACTTACCGGATGGAGATTTCGAAACCAGCCACAAGCGATATTGGTGCAAATCGCTTTGCGTTGATCTCAATGGTATGAGAGTCGGTAGTGCAGAAATCCACTGTGTCCCGGTGAGGTGAGGATATAGAGATTTCCTTGTAACGGTGATGTAAAGATACACAGACGCCTCCATAATTACGCGTCCATCTTTGTGAGGTAAAGATGCAAAGACCCCTCTATCACCGTAAGGCAAAGATAACAAAGACTATCACAGTCAGATGAAGATAACAAACATTATCACCTGCGAGGTGAAGATAACAAAGACTCCTATATCACCGAGAGATGAAGATAACGAAGATTATTCTATCATTGTGAACCGAAGCTAACAAAGACGCCTCTTTCATTGTCAACCGAAATGAACAAAGACGCCTCTATCATTGTGAACCGAAGTTAACAAAGACGCTTCTTTCATTGTGAACCGAAGTTAACATAGACGCCTCTATCATTGTGAACCGAAGTTAACAAAGACGCCTCTTTCATTGTGAACCGAAGTTAACATAGACGCCTATATCATTGTGAACCGAAGTTAACAAAGACGCCTCTTTCATTGTGAACGGAAGTTAACATAGACTATCATTGTGACCCAAGATAAGAAAAACATCTCTATCACAGTGATCCGCATATAACAGAGGCCTCTATTATCGTGAGCCGCATACAACAAAGGCCTCTATCACCGCGAGCCGCATATAACAGAGGCCTCTAACATCGTGAGCCGAGGATAACAAGTACTCCTCTATCATCGTGTGATGAAGATACAAGGACATCTCTATCAAGTCTTGTAGAGGCAACATATGGATAAACATGTATTCTAAAATCACATTTATCTTACACCAGCTTCAACCGAATTCTTAGCATGAACCATAGCAACACCTCAACGCCTCCCAACCTTCCTAATGACGTATCAGCCGGTGACATTATACTAGTCATCGCGGCTCTAACCTTATCTGCATCCATCATCTCCGTCAACACCATCACCATCATAGTCATCAAGAATACCCACCACTTGCAGACCATTTCCAACATCTACATTGTATCTCTCGCAGTTGCCGATTTGGTCGTTGGATTGGGCCTTTTGCCGCTGTCTGTTTTCTACATCCCTTCCATCAGAAGGGACCACTTCGATCGCGATGTTAATCTGTGTGTCTTCATTCTGGGACTCAATCTCGGCATAGCTGTAGTCTCAACCCTACACATGACCCTTATTGCCACTGATAGATACTTGTACATAGTTTGGCCGTACTTGTACCAGAAATATGTCCACCGGAAGGGTGTGTATGTGATTCTAGGCTGTACCTGGATATTTGGGCTATGTTACGCCCTGCTCCCCCAGCTCATCCACCAGGATGCATCTCTAGTCAGCAAGTGTGACATAACTATGATCATGCCTATAGGCTACCTCTTCTATTCTAATGCCTCTATATACGCTCTGTGTAGCCTTGTGGATGTTATAATGTATTCCCAGATCCTTCTCACAGCCAGCCGACAGCGGCGTGTGATTCGATCCAACTCCCAATCAGTGGACGGCTACAACACTGACGGCTCACTCAGCGACACGCCCACGGACACAACGCAATACAACATCACAACAATTTGCTTCAACAGAGTAACAACTGCTCCGAATCAATTCCTTTACTTGTCAAATACAGAAAGATCACAACAAGAATCGATCATGCAAAATGAACGGAACAAGCAATCACATACCTTAGCCGAACCAAATAGAGAACATAACGCCCAAAAAAGAGCATCAAGAACTAGCATTCCATCTGGGAGAATGAAAAACAAAAGTAACCGTTTGAAAAGTGTAAAGTTTTTTATGACCGTGTTTGGTGTTTACTTTATTTGCCTAACGCCAACAGTTGCGTGCATGGGAATTGATTATTACCAACCGATCCCAAGAATCATCTACAATTTGTTCAACCTTCTAGCTTTGTTGAATTCTGGCATGAACTTCTTCATCTTCTTTGTGTTAAATAGTAGGTTTAGAACTAGTGTGTTGAAATTGTGTCGATGTAGGAAATGCCACTGGCAGCTCAACTCTAATGACGTGCCTTTTTTCGACAGCTAACGTTGATATATACTACCACCACCACCATATGTGTGGTATATACATTCACTCACGCTCAGATGGCGGCTCTACAATGCTCAGAGATTGAAGGCCAAGACCAAAATTACGAGGGTACTGATCAGAGAGTTGCTGTTTGCAGATGATGCTGCAATTACGACCCACTCTGAGTAAGATTTACGTCTACTATCTGCATTCTGCAATGCTTTTTCTGTATTTGGTTTAACAATTAGCAAAAACAAGTCACAGATTATATCACAAGGTGCAACATCAATCTTTAGTGACGACGCCCAACTGGGGATAGTAAACTATTTTATATATCTAGGATCAGAGATAAATAGCAAATTATCCCTAAATAAGAAAATCAACATTGGTAAGGCAGCAACAAAAATGAACTGGTTAACAAAAAGAGTCTGGGACAACAGGAAGCTTACTGCCAAAACAAAGGTCCTTGTCTATCAAAACTGTACCCTTAGTACTCTTCTTTATGGCAGTGAAGCCTGGTCAACTTATTCACACTAAGAGAAATGTTTAAACAGCTTTCATTTGCGCTGTCTACGAAGAATATTTGGTATTAAGTGGCAAGACAAAATCACAAGTACTGAAGTATTGGAAAGATCAGGTTGTGTGACGGTTTGTTCCATGCTCAGTCTTCGTAGATGTAGATGGATAGCACACGTTAGGAGGATGGATGATGGTAGAATATCAAATGACATTTTCTTTGGGTAAATTACAGATGGGTAAGAGATCTCAGGGTCGGCCTCTACTGCGATACAATGATGTGTGTAAGCGGGACATGATTGATACAGGCATTGATAATGCACATTGGGAGCAAGTCGCCGCTGAACGTATTACATGGAGGGCAACTATCAGAAATGGGAATAAAGGTAAAGGAGAAAACGATTGCAGATTGGTCACACACTGAGCGTGTGAGATGTAAGATGGTGCGTGATGGTGAAAATGACCATGTGTTCACATGCATCCATTGTGGACGAACATTTACAGCACAAATTGGCCTGATCAGTCACATTCGCTACAGCCATGGGTTGTAGTGTTCGTATGCCTTTTTGAAGCACAATATAACAAACTATCGCCTGTCAAGACGGCAAGATGCCAATGTAATGTAATGTAACGTTGATATAATGTATTTATTCAACTTTCTCATGTGATATCTGTCTTACAAATAATTCTTCCGACAAACTAATCGGATGATAATGATGATACAGATGATGGTGCTACTGCTAATGATAATGATGGAAATGATGACGATAATGATGATGTTCCTGATGACGATGATTATGATAATGATGGAAATGATGACGATGATGATGATGTTCCTGATGACGATGATTATGATAATGATGGAAATGATGACGATAATGATGATGTTCCTGATGACGATGATTATGATCATGATTACGCCGATGCTGCTGCAGCTGATGATGATGATGATGATGATGATGATGATGATGATGATGATGATGATAACGATGATGATGATGATGATGATGATGATGATAACGATGATGATGTTGCTGCTTCAGATAACAATGAATCTGTTGAAGGTGCTGATGTGATGATAGTGATGATGAACTCCATACTAAACTAATCGGGGCGAGATTGTC
This sequence comes from Cepaea nemoralis, assembly GCA_014155875.1. NCBI lineage: Eukaryota > Metazoa > Mollusca > Gastropoda > Stylommatophora > Helicidae > Cepaea > Cepaea nemoralis. The sequence goes on from JACEFZ010004263.1 coordinate 78,815, forward strand.
TGTAGACTTCACGTCTGGGCAGTCCTAGTTGCTGTTCATAAGATTGTCTTCAAATCCAGCGTCTTGGCAATCCTAGAAGATGGTATGATATTTACTGTAAAGTCCGTGTCGTGACAATCCTAGAAGATGGTATGTTTTTGCTCGCTCGCTTTGAACTCAAGCTAAGACCGGAAGATGGTATTATATTTACTTTATAGTCCGTGTCATTAAAATCCTAAAACATGGTATTTGTTTATTTGTTTATTTTTTTTTTTATTGTTTGTTTTTCCTTGCTTTGAACTCAAGCGTAGTCCGCAAGATGGTATGGTATTTATTTTAAAGTCTATGTCGTGACAATCCTAGAAGATTGTTTTTTTTAGGTGTTCGCTCGCTTTGAATTCAAGCATAGTCCGGAAGATGATATGATATTTATTTTAAAATCCTTGCCTTGGCAATAATAAAAGATGGTATGACCTTACTTTAAAGTCTGTGTGTTGGCAGTCCTAAAAATGGTATGATATTTTCTTTAAAGTCTGTGTCTTGGCAATCAGAAAAGATGGTATGATAATTACTTTAAAATCCGTGCCTTAGCAATCATAAAAGATGGTATGATATTTACCTCAAAGTTTGTGTCTTCCCTAAGTGGCACCGCCTGGATTTTGTTTCCTTGTCTCACATTTATAAGTTCTTGACTTGCGTGTCCTAAACATGCCATTGTATGGTATGAGATTATCTATAGAATTCACCTCTGGACAGTCCCAGTTATTGTTATAAGATAAGATTGTCTTCAAAGTCCGTGTCTTTGCAATCATAGAAGATTGTATGATATTTACCTTAAAGTCTGTGTCTTGGCAGTCCTTGCATATGGTATGATGTTTACTTTAAAATTCGTACGTTGGCTTTCATAAAAGATGGTTAGTTAAAGTCCGTTCCTTGGCAATCCTAGAAGATGGCATGATATTTACTTTAAAGTCTGTATTCTTGGCAGTCTTTGAAGATCATATGATATTTACTTTAAAGTCTGTGTCTTAGCAATCATAAAAGATGGTATGATATTTACCTCAAATTCTGTCTTCCCGAGGTAGCACCGCCTGGATTTTGTCTCCTCGTCTCACATTTATAAGTTCTTGACTTTCAGGTCCTAAAATGCCATTGTATGGTATGAGATTATCTGTAGAATTCACCTCTCGACAGTCCTAGTTGTTGTTATAAGATTGTCTTTAAAGTCCGGGCATTGACAGTCCTAAAAGATGGTATCATATTTACTTTAAATTCCGGGCACTCACAATCCTAGAAGATGGTATTACATTTACTTTAAAGTCCGTGTCTTGGCAATCCTTGAAGATGGTATGATATTTACTTCGAAGTCTGTGTCTTGGCAATCCTTGAAGATGGTATGATATTTATTTTAAATGCTGTGTCTTGGCAATCCTAAAAGATGGTATGATATTTACTGTAAACACTGTCACTTCCCAAGCTAGCACCGTCTGGTGTTTTCTTCCTCACCTGGCAGTCTGCGTGGTGAAGCAGTTGCGTCTCCCGCCTCACGCTCGGAAAGTTATGAGTTTCATTCCGGGCTACGTCATTCGTGTCACGGGTACAATTTTCACGGAGACGCCTGGGGAATCGTCGCTGGAGCTACGGGGTTCCTGCTTTGTGGGACGCTTTCGGTAGGCCACCCTGCCGAAACAGACCGATCTATAAGGGATAAAACCCGGTGCAATGAAGCCGACCATCCTGCTTTGTAAGCGCTTTATTTTGTTTCCTCGCCTCAAATCGTCATGAAGGAGCTGTAATTCGTGGATGCTGAGCTTATTATGGTCATAGCGACAATACAGCTCAGAGATGTTTCAAATCATGAAATCCAGAAATGCTTGCAATAAACGGTAAGAACGACGGCAAAAGGATATAGTTGTGAGAAGGAAACTTATTAGAAAGAAATATATTGGACATTTAAGGTAAAAGTGCGCCGGAAAGGCAAAGAGATACATGTCTTGGCCACTTGACAAAATCGGACCAAGAACACAGACTTGATGCAAGTCACTGGTCACTGTGCTAGATGGTGATTGATCCAAGTCACTGGTCACTGTGCTAGATGGTGATTGATCCAAGTCACTGGCCATCGTGCTAGATGGTGATTGATCCAAGTCACTGGCCACTGTGCTAGATGGTGATTGATCCAAGTCACTGGCCACTGTGCTAGATGGTGATTGATCCAAGTCACTGGTCACAGAGCTAGATGGTGATTGATCCAAGTCACTGGTCATTGTGCTAGATGGTGATTGATCCAAGTCACTGGCCACTGTGCTAGATGGTGATTGTTCCAAGTCACTGGCCACTGTGCTAGATGGTGATTGATCCAAGTCACTTGTAACTGTGCTAGATGGTGATTGATCCAAGTCACTTGTAACTGTGCTAGATGGTGATTGATCCAAGTCACTTGTAACTGTGCTAGATGGTGATTGATCCAAGTCACTGGTCACTGTGCTAGATGGTGATTGATCCAAGTCACTGATCACCGTGCTAGATGGTGATTGATCCAAGTCACTGGTCACCGTGCTAGATGGTGATTGATCCAAGTCACTGGTCACCGTGCTAGATGGTGATTGATCCAAGTCACTGGTCACCGTGCTAGATGGTGATTGATCCAAGTCACTGGTCACTGTGCTAGATGGTGATTGATCCAAGTCACTGATCACCGTGCTAGATGGTGATTGATCCAAGTCACTGGTCACCGTGCTAGATGGTGATTGATCCAAGTCACTGGTCACCGCGCAAGATGGTGATTGATCCAAGTCACTGGTCACCGTGCTAGATGGTGATTGATCCAAGTCACTGGTCACTGTGCTAGATGGTGATTGATCCAAGTCACTGGTCACTGTGCTAGATGGTGAACCATGACCGCCCAGGTCAATCAACCAGGCATATTAAGATGATGGCATTCATGACTATACACGTTACTGATTTACATTAAAAGAAATATCATGAAACTGTGTAGTGTATTAATTAATTAATTCATTCATTCATTCATTCGATCGGCCATTCATTCATTCATTCATTCATTCGATCGGTTGCTCATTCATTCATCCATGAGATCTATCCGCTCGTATAATTGAGGATAGCTTGTCTCATCACGACGCTCCAATGTTTCTTATTCTCAGCAGTTCTGTCACCTTCTCTTTCTCTCTATTGCTTTCTCTCTTTTTTTCTCTCTCTCTATATCTCTCTTTCTCTTTCTCACTCTCTTTCTGTTTACCTTTCTTTCTCGTTATCTCTCTTTCTCGTTGTCGCTTTTATTTCTCTTTCTATCTCTTTTTCTATATCTCCCTTTCTCCCCGCGTTCTCTCTCTTTCTATCTCTCTGTTTCTCTTTCTCTCTCTCTCTATCTCTCTTTCTCACTATCTCTCTCCCTATCACGTTCGCTCCACCCTTTTCTCTCTGTCTGCTTCTCTTTTCTCTTTTCTATCTCTCTTTCGCTCTTTCTTTTTCTCTTTTTCTCCCTTTCACTCTCTCTCTTCCCCCCTCTCTCTTCCCTGTCTGTCTCTTTCTTTTTCTATATCTTCCAGTCTCCATATCACTCTTCCTGTAACTTTCTCTCTCTTTGTCCCTGTCTCTGCCTCTTTCTCTCTCTCAGACTCTCTCTCCCTCTCTTTCTCTCTCTGCCTCATTCTTTCTCAATCTCTTTCTCTCTCTCTGTCTCCCTCCCTCTCTATTTCTCTGTCCCACTTTCTATATCTCTCCCTTTCTATCTTTCTCTTTCTCTCTTTCTCTTTCCTTCTCTCTCTCCCTCCCTCTCTCTCCCTCTCTCTCCTCTCTCTCTCTCTCTCTCTCTCTCTCTCTCTCTCTCTCTCTCTCTCTCTCTATATATATATATATATATATATATATATATATATATATATATATATATTGCTCTCTTTCTCTATCTCGCTCTATTTCTTTCTCTCTTTGTTTTATGTTTGTCTCTCTTTCTCTTTCCTTATCTCTCTTTTTTGCTCTCTTTATCTCTCTATCTTTCTATCTCTGTGTCTCTCGCTCTCCCGTTCTCTCTAGCACTCCACTCAAACAACGAACAAGCCGCCCATCCATTCACTCAACCAACCAACCACCAACCTACCCAACCAACCAACCAACCAACCAACCAACCAACCAACCAACTAATTAACCAACCACCCAAATAATCAATCAATCAGTCGACCAACCAACTAACCAACAAACCAACCCAAAAGACTAACAAACTAACTAACAAACCAACCAACTAACCATCCACCCAACCAACCAATCAACCAACCAACACACCAACCAGCCATCCACCTAACCAACCAACACACCAACCAGCCATCCACCCAACCAACCAACCAACCAACCAACTAGTCATCCATCCATCCAACCAACCAACCATCAAATCAACCAACTAACCATCCACCCAACGAACGAACGAACGAACGAACCAACCAACCAACCAACCAACCAATCAATAAATTAACCAACAAACCAGTCAACCATCTAGCCAACCAACCAACCAACCAACCAAGCAATCAATAAATCAACCAACAAACCAGCCAGCCATCTAACCAACCAACCAACCAACCAACCAAGCAATCAATAAATCAACCAACAAACCAGCCAACCATCTAACCAACCAACCAACCAAGCAATCAATAAATCAACCAATAAACCAGCCAACCATCTAACCAACCAACCAACCAACCAACCAACCAACCAAGCAATCAATAAATCAACCAACAAACCAGCCAACCATCTAACCAACCAACCAAACAACCAACCAACCAACCAACTTGCCATCCACCCAACCAAACAACTAGCCAAATAACCAATCAATCAGTCAACCAACCAACCAACCAACAAACAAACAAACAAGCAAACAAACAAACAAACAAACAAACCATATAATAAATCAATCAGTCAACCAACCAACAAACAAACCAACCAACTAGCCATCCACCCAACCAACCAACCAACCAACCAGTCAACCAACCAACCAACAAACCAACTAACTATCCACCCAACCAACCAACCAATCAATCAACCAACTAACTAACCAACCAACCAACCAACCAACCAACCAACCAACCAACGAACTAGCCATCCACACAACCAATCAACCAACCAACCAAAAAACCAACTACCCAACAAACCAACCAACCTACCAATTAGCCATCCACCAAACCAACCAACCAGCGAGCCTACAAATCAACCATTTGTCCAACCAATTAACCAATCAACCAACCATCTAACCAACCAACCAGTCAACCAACCAACCAACCAACAAACCAACTAGCTATCCACCCAACCAACCAACCAATCAACCAACTAACTAACCAACCAACCAACCAACCAACTAACCAACCAACCAACCAACCAACGAACTAGCCATCCACACAACCAATCAACCAACCAACCAAAAACCAACCACCCAACAAACCAACCAACCTACCAACTAGCCATCCACCCAACCAACCAACCAGCGAGCCTACAAATCAACCATTCGTCCAACCAATTAACCAATCAACCAACCACCCAACCAACCAATTAATCAACCAACAAACCAACCAATCAACTCATCCTCCCTCCCATCAATCTACTACTAACCAATCAATCCACCAACTCAACCAACCTATCCACCCACCCACTCACCCATCACCCACAAACCAACCAACCAACTCACCAACCCACCCACTAACACAGCAAGCAGCACACCCACCCACCGGCCAACCCACCACTCACCCAGTCACTTACTCACTCACCAACTAACCCACTTACCAACCCAAACTACCCACTGACCCACCAACCACCAACCAACCCACCTACCAACCAACCCACCCACTCAGTTTTGTTTGTTCATAGTCAACCCCTCCGCGGAAACACAGCACTAGATAACTCAGAGTTAACCTACAAAATAGATTGTAGGTTTCGCTTTGTCTTATTTGTATCCAAATATTCATTGTTGACCATTTTTTTCACCAAGTCTGTTCTTATTTATAATCACATATTCATTGTGGACATATGTCTGACCAATTTGGTTATCTATATCCAACTATTAGTCACTGACTATTTTTTGACCTGTCTGCAGAAATCCCAACAAGAAATCAACGGAACAGAAGCATGTCATACGGCCACTCTTTGATACGGAGAAGAAGAGTTATCTGATATTTTCTCTGCAAACATCAATTAGAGAGGAAATTTTATGAGACAGACGCTTCATCTGGAAACACTAGTACCTCAATTGCTGCACGAAGAGCAGCTATCAGAAAGCAGAGAAGAGGTGTAGAGTGCTGAAAGTAAAATAAGACATTGAAATTAACTGACTTTGTGACAATCGCAAGTTGGCATATTTAGGTAGAAATGTATACACAATGAGAATATGAGAATGATTGCATATATTCTCAGAACGCTATTAGAAAGAGCTTCATTTTCTAGGCCACAACAGTTGTACTAAATACAGATAGAACCCGTCAGATCCTGGTTACAATCAGATATCAGACAATCCCAGGTCGGGCAAAAATAACAGCTGCAGATGTGTAGGGGAAGTGAGTGAGATGAATCTATACACCACTTTGACAGTTCATAAACAGGTCGGATTTAAGCGGAAGTGCCCAGCTCGAGAGAAAACAGTCCGTCTGTCATCTAGAGTTCCGGACATCAAGCGAAATGGCGACTGGGGTTGTCTTGTCACCACTCAACAGAAGATTGGCGGTTTGTTGTGGAAACCCGTTGTTGGAAGTATACAGCAACTCGCTAGCTTGTTTTGGGAGTCAAAACAAGTGATGACAACTCTGACATTGATTTAGCCAGGGAAGATAGATTCCTGACAAGGGATGATCTGCCCAAAATAACACCTGTGTGGACATAAAGAATAACGTCACGTGACCAATTTTAGGCGTTTGCCAAAAAACTCGATTTGGGGACAATTAGTGTTGACCAAAATATGGATTAGGATTGACGTGTTTTGTGGGAGAGCTCTACAGTGTTAGATTAATTTAAAATTAACTAGCATGTGTCGTTATGGCAAAGTGTAGCAGCCATCCAGGAATGAGGCGGGTTTGCCTAAGGTAGTTAATATAGTCTATTTAGGCCTAATTAATATAGGCAGTTGTGACGAAACGCGTTTATCTGTCTGTTGTCGTCAGGATCCCGCACTATTTTGGCGCGTCATCGGGGGACTTTCCCAGCTATAAATAGACTGAGGGAAGCCGATGGAGGAATTACCGTCTATAATCTTCTCGGAGCACCTGAATTTGAGTGTCCCGTGAGGCTGGGTATAGCACTAAATTCTCGTGCAGAGAGATCTAGAAATTCTAGGCGGGGAATGATTGTTTCCCGAGAAAGTGTCTTTTCCCAAGAAGCACTAGCTCCTCGTGCGCATGAGTTGGCCCGAGTGGGGAAATGCGGCTAAACCATTCATTCACTTCATAATGCTCGAAGAGAGCAGACGCAGGCCTGTGTTGAGCCAGTTTGTGTTGCGTCTCACCTCAACCATGTTTCGGCTGACTGTTATAGAAAGGAGGCTGAGGAGCCCTTGAACAGTTCTGAAAGCTGACTGGAGTCTGGTTTTGAATATTCAGGTACTTATTTGTTTAAGTCATTTAACTTTGTAATTGTGTACAAAACGCCATCGTTCTAACCTCATTACATATGCGGATGTCCTTGCATTACTAATTAGCAAACCGATCGATAGCGCTGGTGAAGGCTAGGTCGTGTGTTTGTTTACCAACGTGTGTTCGCGAATCCGCTGTTGGGAATGTAGGCATGCGATGTGGGCGATTTGGGTTTAAATTATATTTACCATGTATCGCAAATCGTTGCATCTATTAGGTTGCTGTGTTAGAATAGAACATAGTTAATAGGGCCTGATAGAAACCTAGATTTATGTCAGTCAGTTGCTGAAGCAAGGAGAACGGTTAGAAAACCAGGTAAGTTGGTAGGTGGAGATTCAGACAAAACTGTGCTTAGTTACTAAGTAAAGAAAGAACTTAGTTCTTTGCCACCAGGAATGATGTAACTATTGTGTAGTAACTTAATAGTGAATTCATTGTGTGGAACACGGGATTTCTGTGTGAAGGTAAGTCTGCATTGATGATATATATATATATATATATATATATATATATATATATATATATATATATATATATATATATATATATATATATATATATATATATATATATATATATATATATATATATATATATATATATATATATATATATATATATATATGATGTGGCATTGTGTATATATATTAGGTCATGGCATGTGATACTTCCTGGAGTAATTCCGAACGCCGAATAGGTCGACGCGTGATAACAATGCGTGCCGTCGCGATATACATATGCGTTCTGAATTCTTGTCTTAGCTATCCTGTTCTTTCATACTGGCGCTAGTGCGAGTGAGTGCTAAGGTGCTGGAAGTATGGAAGGATGCAAGGAGGTTGTATGAGACACGGGGACATATAGGATATGGGGGATTGGAAAGCAAGTTATGAAAGTATAGGTTGGCAGACCAGGCCAACTATGACGTTCGGTCCAGGCCTAGGCTAAACCACTTGGGAGGGCTGAACTGGAACATCACCCTTGGAACATGTGGGGAACATGTATTATCAAGAAGGCTTCTTGACTCTAAGGAGGAGTCTGATAAGAAGAGTTTGCTATGGCGTGGGCAGGTGGTCCCACCAGCAAACAGGCATGTGTACATATTGGATGTGATCATGTACTATTCCTATATCCCGAGGGATGGTATATTGATCAGTATTATGTTTACTAATGAACATTGATAATTTAAGGAACGAGTCCAGGGACTCTTTACCTTAAGGTTTAGTTCGATTAATTTTAGAACTATGATAACAGCGTACTATCACTAGTGACGTTAGCGACGACTGGTAGATGATTAGGGATAGGTGAGACCTACAATCAGACTCGTCATTCTGATTTCTTGCTCTGTTTGACGGGCTGTTCTGTGAGGCCAGCTGACATTCGAGAACCCATGCTTTACTACTCTCCAGATAGAGATAATGCTTTAGTTATATGCATAACTAAGTAGCATGACTGAGGGTTGAGTAGTCATTGGTAGGATGCACGTGGACTAATGTTTGGGCCAGTATACTCTCACCGGTCGCTCTTCCTTTTCAGGAGTTTGCCTGTTGAGGAACCAGTCAACTATATTTGTCGTTGGCGGGAAACCACTTCGTGTAACACAGCGAAGGGTCCAATTCTTTACTTATCACGCCAGGCTCAACCACACCATGTACCCAGTGTGATTCATCATGCGTGAAGGTTTGCATCTAGTGATTCAGGTGCCCTGAAGGTGCACGTGTGGGACATGATGGTTTGTGTTGTTTTTCTGCATTAGAAGATACTCTATTTCAGCCAGGAACATTTCAGCAACTTGAGCAATCATGCTCAAATAAAGGAAACACCTGACCGTATACTATTACGGTGGTTCCGCCTAAACGCGGAACGAAGTGATTTAGACACTTGAATGGTTCCTATTACAGCTTTAGTGGCAGGTCTGAAGAAGAACTACACCAGCTATTAATAGTAACTTGTGGCAAGTGATACCAGGTGGAAGGGACAATAGATTATAGTCCAACCTGAATAGTTTTCCTTGGAAGTAGATGTCTGATTCTAATAGTGTACTGAAAGAGTATGAAAACTTTGAACTGTGTTCGTGTAGGACTCAGTGACATATCAGTTGCCTTATCCGATTCTACATCCAGTGTTACTGTGTTATGAGTACGAGACCATTGAATTGGTCATTGACTTATTCTACAACCAGTGTTACTGTGTTATGAGTGCGGGACCATTGAATTGGTCATAGACTTATTATCCAACCACGGGTAATGTACTACTGAGGGACCATTAGATTGGTCAGTGGCTACTTAGATTCATTGAAGTCACGAATAATTGGGGTCAAATCCAGGAGGATTGTCTCCCAGCCAGTGTTGATAGAGAACTGTGTATTAACAGTGACTTAGTAGGAGTGATAAAGATGCAGTTGGTCCAGTTGAGTGAGGTCCAGCGGTGACTCTATTGTTGTGGATCCACGCTCTGGGGACGGAGTGGTCTCCAAGGTTCTAGTCATCTCACTGGAAGGAAGCCGGGTGAGTGGCGGACCGACTGGACGGGACATCTGCATCCAATCTACTTCTCAACCTGATGATGACGACCATATCTCTGATTCTGTCTCTACTCTATCCTCTATTTGTGTAAATAGATTATTCTATCAGGATGTTCATTTCAGTTCTATATTCTCAAGGGTAGAATAAACTTTATGTATGTTGACTTGCTCTTTGTATACTGATTGAGTGTGGTCTCGGACGATGCCTAAGTGTTCATTGTTCCACAGGAGTAGGTAGTTAGTGGGGGTCTAGAATCTGGAGGGGCTTGTAGACAAATGTAACTAATATGAGATCAGCCACAGAGTAAAAATGTGTATCTGCCTGTCCAACCCCTGGGGTTAGAATACACGGGAGTGCTAGAGACACCTCGGGTGTGGTTCACTCTCACTACCCAAGGCGATCTTGTCACAACAGTAGTCTTGTTAAAACTAGAGTGTGATGATTAGCACGGTTAGTTGAAAACTAGTTAGAGTAGTGAAGTGATAATTGGCTCTGCTAGGGTGAATAGGATAGCGGGGTGATAATTGGAGAGATTTAAGATGGGTTGGGAGATGGGGAAAGTGCTCAATGGGGAGGGATCTTTCAGTGGGTTGCCCACTGAAGTTTTGCGCTCTGTTATTGGTCTTTCCTTGTCATCGCCTGATTCGGACGTAGGTGAGGAGCTAATATGCTCTATGAGAGAGTTTAGTTAGCTGTAAAATAACTGAGCAAGGCAATAGGCTTACACTCAGCCGGTAGGATCAGTGACTAGTACTATCACCAGATGTGTTGTTTCTCTCACAGGTTCCCTACCAGTTACGAGGAAGTTCAACACTGGGTTTGATGAAGTGCAACTTCAATTAGACATAACACCAGTTGGACACTCAAATGTTTCTTACTAAAAAGGAATAACGTCCGAGAAGAAAGATGGTATTATGTTTACGCTGGACTCATAATCAGGAGGGTTCACCATAACATGGCTCAGAAGAGCCAACCAATATAACGATTCCTGCGTGTTAAGGTTCACCTAGGATGGGTGATGATTGTTGATATGTCACACATCATACAAACATTGTTAAAGGAACGAGAACATTAAAATATAATAGTCTCATGGTGTGATATATTCTAGTGAAATAGTACAAAAGACATGATACGTTAAACTAGATAGACACTAGTTAGGATCAAGTATATTAACAATAACAGTGATACCTAAGTACACACAACAAAGGATTCGTACAATTTTTAGGACCGATAGGAACTTATGCGTAGTGTGCAACCGGTCCATGATCAGCTGTAATTTACAAACAGTATCTATTTCGGATGATCAGGAAGATGGATTACCAGGTAGCTACAGATGACAGTCGGTGTCGGGCAGGAGAGATACAGTACCGGGTGAGATGGACTTGTTCTGACTTAACGTGCTGTGGTGTGTCCTTGCAAGGATGAACTGACTATGTTATTATCTGAAGGTCCGATCCTACACACATTATAGAACACATCACACATTTTCTTCGCATACACTTCTCACGTACATTACACTTTTCTTTTAATAAATTAATCTTTAGTATTTTTAGAAGCAAGAGTTGTTGAATATGTTGCGTTGGGGAAGTATGAGAGGGGCATAGTACGACAGTGAGAGAGTGATAGGAAAAGGTGTCCATGGGCTGATGGAGTGTGTTGGACGGAAGCTGATGGATTCTCCAGGATATTGATAAAAGGGAAAAAAATTATAATGTGGGTGTTGACTCCCCTCACTCCCGGGACGACACTTTAAAGGAAGACACGACATTATTTGGGGCTCGTAAACGGGATCTTTGGACAGCGGGATCTCTCGTAAAAGTGATCTTTGGACAGCGGGATCTCTCGTAAAAGTGATCTTTGGACAGCGGGATCTCTCGTAAACGGGATCTTTGGACAGCGGGACCTCTCGCAAAAGTGATCTTTGGACAGTGGGATCCTCTGACAACGGGGTCTTTTGACACGGGATCCTTGGTTATAAGACGGAGATATCATATTGGAGAATCCAGCTAGAGTGAATGTGGATAGGGGTTAGGACAAATATCTTACCTGTTCACACTTCACACGTCTGCATAGGGCTGTGGTCCTGATTCTACTCTTGTCACTGAGTGAATGTGCTGTGTGTGGTAATATCTAGATTTATAGTACTTGTTCATATATCTGTATATTAATTTGCAGTTATATTGTACTCAACCTGCTAGCTTACCTCTCTGAAATGGCCACTCCGAAACTAACCACTGCAGAACTAAGGGCAAAGGGGGAAGAAATGGGATTGTCGAGAGAGAGAGAGTATCGTCAAGCAGAGAGGGAAGATCGAAAGGCCGAGTTGGAATTGAGAAGGATAGAAGCTGAGCAAGCAACTAGAAGGATGGAATTGGAAGCTGAGCAGGCAGCTAGGAAACTTGAAGTTGAGGAAGCTGCTAGGAAACGGGAAGCGGAGCAGGAGGCTCAGAAAAGGGAGCACGAGTACCGGATGAGGGAACTCGAGTTGAAGAGGCAATCTAATGGAGAAACTGAGGGAGCAGTTGGAGGTTCCTCCATCCCAGGCTCAACCCCAGCAGGTGGACATGGTTACCATGCTATGAAGTTTCCTCTAGCGGTCTACGAGGAGGACAAAGAGAAGATTGACCAGTACCTTCAACGCTTCGAGGCCATGTCCGTGGCTATGGGTCTGGAGCGTAACAAATGGAATCTCAAGCTATCCCAGGGATTACGCGGGACCGGCTACGAGGTTTATTCTCGCCTGCCACCAGGACATGAGAACAATTATGACGAGTTGAAGACGGCTCTGCTGAAACGATTCGAGGTTACGTCACATACCTACCGGAAAAAATTTCGAGCAGCGAAACGAGAACCGGGGGAGCTGTTTGCCGCCTACAGTTTGCGTCTAAAATCCTATCTCCATAAGTGGATGGATTTGGCTGGGTTCGCACATGACTATGAGAGTCTGGAAGAGCTCATGGTGGTCGACCAGCTGAAAAAGCAAATGTCTAAACCTCTCAGGACGTTCCTGGGAGAACAAGGTGCTGAACGTATTGACCTCGTTACAAAATTAGCAGAACGGTTCGTCGAGGTACATGGGGAGGCAGGGGAAAACCTTTCCACTAACACCAAAAGTCGGGAGAAACATGACAAGAAGAAAGCCAAAAACTCAGGAACCAAAATGTGGGAACCTTATGTGCAAAAATCAGAGGATAGTTCAGAGAAGAAGAAGGAGGGAAGGAAGAGCACTTCAAGCTCTACACCAAAACGACCGTGGTCGGAGAAGTGGTGTTCAATTTGTAAGTCACCCTCTCACAATACGAGAGACTGCAAATCGAAGGCTAAGAGCCCTCACTACGCAGAATGTCAAGTGACTTCCAAGGAGGGTGTCACGGAAAATGCCAAGGTCAACAAGGAAGCTCGCCACCAGGAGAGCTCACTCAAGTCCGGCACTAGAAAATCTAGGACAGGGAAATGGTGCAACCAATGCAAGTCAAACACGCACAATGCTAGTGACTGCAGGGAAAAGTCAGGAGACACTCAATTCGTCGTGTGCCCCGGGAAACCTAAGGTGGAGCCCACTGAACAGGTCGAGGCCGAGGAAGAGACTCCAGACCAGGAAAAACCACCTGTAGTGGAATTGGTAGAGGTTAACGGTCGTCAAGCGGAGTGTTTGTACGACACAGGACTGGACGGGGAGGCCGTGATTTCTGCGGATCTGGTACATCCAGAACAATTCACAGGTGAGACCATGGAGATACAGCCTGCACAGAAGAGTGCTGTGGCCATGAAGTTGCCCATTGCTAATGTGGAGATTCGGTCAAGGTATGTCATCGGCACCATCAAGGCCGCTGTATTGACCGATCCCATTTTTCCAGTAATCCTTGGTTGCCGGTATGTCTTTCTGGGAAGGCCCAGAGAGCCAATCCATATGGGAGCAATACAGACTCGCTCTCAGACGAGAACGGGAGAGGCAGAAGCAATTGTGACTAACCCACTGCCGGAGGAGCTACGAACTGCCCAGAGTGAGGATGCTACTTTACGTCCTTGCTACAAAAAGCTGCAGAAAAGTGCTGATCCACCAGGACGGGGTCAGTACTACATGAAGAATAGGATACTCTACAGGAGAGCAGGAAGGGGAGACAACCTATACGGTCAGTTGGTCATCCCGAAAGCTCACCGGCCCCAGATTCTTCATATGGGGCATACCATCTCCTTTAGTGGACATATGGGTATTGCCGCCACCATGCAGCGAATTTCCTGCCATTACTATTGGCCGGGAATGACAGAAGATGTGCGTCGGTATGTGAAGTCATGCCCTGAGTGCCAGAGGGTGGCACCGAAACACTGGACAGCACCGGTGGTCTTGGTGAAATGCCCATCATGAACTCTCCTTTCGAGAGGGTAGCCATCGATATCGTGGGTCCACTTCCCAGGACTAAGAAGAGGAACATGTATATACTCACAACGGTGGATTGCTGTACAATGTGGGGTAAGGCCATACCGTTGACCACGATTGACTCGAAACGAGTGGCGGACGCACTGATGGAGGCCTTTAACAGATTAGGCTTCCCTGATCAAATTCTGACGGACAATGGGTCCCAGTTTTGTGGAAAACTCATGGAGGAGGTATTTAGGGTGTTCCATTCTAACCACATACATACCAGCCCTTACCACCCTCAGGCCAATGGACAAGTAGAGCGTTTCAACGGCACGTTGATGACAATGCTCAGGAAACTAGCGCAGGAAAAACCTGATAGGTGGGATGAATATATCCCAGCAGCCCTCTTTGCCTATCGGGAAGTTCCTCATGGCTCAACAGGACTACCACCCGCTACGTTGCTGTTTGGTCGTCCAATCAAAGGACAGTTGGAAGCCATGTTGAGGAGTTGGACTGAAGAGGGGTCGTCAGAAGAAGTGATCTCATCCTATAAATACGTGGAGAAACTGAAAGAAAAACTCCACAAGGGATGGACTCTGGCAAATCAAAACTTGAAAAAGGCCAGGAAAAGACATGCGGCTTACTACAACCGTAGGTCTAAAGACAGATCTCTAGAGGTGGGAGACAAAGTTGTGTTGCTACTCCCAACGGGAAACAACAAACTGGAGATAGGTTGGCAAGGACCATTTCCCGTGGAAAGGGTGATATCCAGAACCAACTATCAGATCTGGATCCGGGGAAAGTCGAAGATTCTCCACATCAATCTCTTGCGGAAATATGAAGAGAGACTGGGAGACAAGGCAACGCACCTCATGGCAATGGCAGTTGCAGTGGAGACGGAAGTGGGAACCAACGAGGGCAGGGAATATCCCTTGGTACACCAGGAAACCTATAGGGATGTGCAAGTGAACCCTGATCTGACCTCCCAGGAGAGGGAAAAGATAACCCAGGTTCTCAAGTCTCATAAGGAGATACTGACTGATAAACCAGGACGGACGAGGTTGGTGGAGTTTGAGATGACTGTGACCACGCAGGAACCTGTTCGTCAAAAGGTTTACCCAGTGCCATTCTCTAAAGAAAAGGCCCTGGAGGAGGAAATACAGAAACTGCTGGAGGATGACGTGATTGCACCATCCACATCCCCATACTATACAGGGGTAGTTTTGTTACGGAAACCAAGTGGAGAACACCGGTTGTGTATAGACTACCGACTTCTGAACAGTCACACACAATTTCAGGTGTGAACCTTTGCCGAATCCAACGCAATTATTCGCTAGGCTCCATAAGGCTCGGTACTTTTCAAAGGTGGATCTGAGTCGGGGGTACTATCAGATACCAGTCAAACCGGAGATTCGACCACTGTTGGCTTTCAGTACACCCAGTGGACACTACGAATTCTAGGTCATGCCCTTTGGACTCAGCAATGCACCTAGTGTGTTTACACGCATGATGAGGACTTTACTAAATCCTTTACAGGATCCGTCCATCATCTCATTCATGGATGATATTCTGATTTCCAGTGACAACTTGGATGACCACTTACAATCCTTGGAGAGAGTGTTTAATAGACTCAAGGAAGCAGGGCTTACCGCTCGTCCAACCAAGTGCATGATTGGTTACCAGACTCTGGAATTTCTAGGTCACACCATCACTCCAGGACACATTGTCCCAGATGAGAAGAATCTGGAGAAAATCAGAAATGCACCAAGGCCAAAAACGAAGAAGGATGTGCGATCTTTTCTCTCGTTGTGTGGGTTCTACCACAAATTTATCCCACATTTCACTGAACTGGGAGCTCCATTGACGGAAACCTTGAAAAAGGGATTCCCGGACCAAATCATTTGGACACCACAATATTCTAAGATGTTGTTTAAACCATTGTTTCCTACAATCATTTCCTGCTCTGTTGCCCATTCTACAAGTCTGTATCCTCTTTCGTTCGCTCTCCCAAACCATGACTGCCTACTATGCATCCATCTCCTTGATTTCCCACTTTTGCACTTGAAGTCACCCACTATGATATTTTTTTCAGAATGTTTAAAATTTCTTCAAAGCAGACTCCATGTCATTATAAAATTCCTCTATACTATCTTCACTGCATTCTCCTGTTTGGGCATATATTTGAATGACGTTTATGTTAAAAGGTCTGCCGATTAATTTTACCACAAAACCTTGTATGTCACAGCCCAATATCATTGAACAGATTGTGATGTTTCCCGATCCAAGTGTATTGCTACACAAAAAGCAGAATAGGACAAGCAAAAACTGCATTCTGTCAAACTAAGAACGTTTTTTGCAACAGATCACAGTTCTTAAAAGTTAGAAAATGAGTTCTTGCATGTTACATGGAGCCAGTTTTAACAGACAAATGAGAATCCTGGACAATTAGTAAACAGGTGAAAAACATAAATGGAAGCCTTGGAGATGTGGTTTTGTAGAAGAATGCTGAAAATTAATTGGACAGCCAACATGAGCAATCAGGACTGTTTATAACGGAAGCTGAGTCGCAAAGACAACTTATCACAAACATCAGAAAGAGACAGTCACCGATGTTTTGGCCACGTTATGAGAAGATAAAAACTAGAACACGTTGTGACAACCGGAAAGATTTGCGAAAAGAGAGATCGAGGAAGACAGCGTGAGAGGATTCTTGACTGTCTTATGTCAGGGCACAGAAGTGCGACAACAGACGAATTGACCCGTGAAGTCGGAGATCGTAATTTGTGGAGAGGCATGATCAGCCACGCCAGCCGGCAAGGCACTGGATGATGATGTAGACATAATTGGGAAATTTAAAACGTTAACTGCATATCCTATACAGGACGTCGCAGTCAACCCTAGCATTTTCAGGCTGTTTGTGATCTCTTGGCAAGTTTACTTTCAATAGTTTGCAATCGATTTCTGAACGACCGGCACCCATACCATTTCGTAAAAACCAACGCAATGCGGTTTACTGTCAAATAATTTGTTCTTGCTTGCTTGCTTGTGTTCGTTGGCTTGAGCTCCAAGGCGAAGTCCTGTATATCGGATGAAGGCATCCTGTTGTCCAACATCAGTGTGATGTCATACAGGACCTGAGGTTTGCTTGAGTATCCGTTGTCCCATGTCTGGCTTATTGGTGTGCAGACTGGTGGTTCCTCACCATGCAGGCAGACACTCTCCGACTTCGGAGGAATCGGCGATCCTACTGACTTTAACCAGGACCCCGAAAGGACCTGTTGCCCAGGACGCTCGACAAGGACGCGTCAATAGGTCTTGGCCAGTATATAACCCGGCCCTGGTGCCTTGGAAACACCTCTGCGTCCCAAAAAAGTTGTGTTTCGAACGCGGTATGGGGATTATGAATTGCGTCGGCAACATCTTCGCCACGGAGCAGGTCGCTTAGGGGGAGTTACCCTGAAAATATTTAACGTTTCCAGGCATCCATCTGGTTTACGTTACCTCCCTTCCGTTTCTGTCAAAGCTAACATTGATGTGCTCCGTCACAATTTCTACAAAACACGTTTGGTAATCTGTGTGCTAACAAGCGTGGGATTTTTAAAAAGTCAAACAATGAATTGTAAAACAGAAAAAAAGGTTTCAGACGGAAAGTTAATCAATTATTCGATAACCTCAGTTAATTTCAATTCTCTCTCTCTCTCTCTCTCTCTCTCTCTCTCTCTCTCTCTCTCTCTCTCTCTCTCTCTCTCTCTCTCTCTCTCTCTCTCTCTCTCTCTCTCTCTCTCTCTCTCTCTCTCAGGCTCGCGCTCTCTCTCTCCATCTCTCTCTCTCTCTCTCAGGCTCTCTCTCTCCATGTCTCTCTCTCCTCTCTCTGCCTCTCTCCATCTTCTTTTCCCAAGTGCCACAAATTGCCTTCCGTTGTTGTTTAAATATAATGCAATATATAGCAAACGCTTAAACGTTCTTTGCAAACGAATGAACTTGGGAATTGGAAACGCCGGTCCATCTGACATTCTGCCCCTCTTATATCTCTGCTCTCACACATTATAATGTTTACCCATGCCAGTCGACAAGATACCTCGTGATGTTGTTTGTTGACCTGTGACACGGCGCAATGTTACACTGATAAGGTCAGCGTCATCTGCAGCTCAGTCGCGTAACTCTTTCCCTTTGGAGTTCACAAACATCCCCATCTCAAACATATACGAAAGCAAACTATTTGCCTTCTATCTCGGGACAGATTATTTGCCTACTATCTCAGGGCAGACCATTTGCTCATTACCTCAGGGCAGACCATTTGCCTACTATGTCTTTACAGACTAATTGCCGACTATCTCAGGACAGACTATTTGCATACTATCTCAGGGCATACTATTTGCCTACTATCTCCGGGCAGACTACTTGCCTACTGTCTCAGGACAGACTATTTGCATACTATCTCAGGACAGACTATTTGCATACTATCTCAGGGCATACTATTTGCCTACTATCTCCGGGCAGACTACTTGCCTACTGTCTCAGGACATACTATTTGCATACTATCTCAGGACAGACTATTTGCCTACTATCTCAGGACAGACTATTTGCCTACTATCTCAGGGCATACTATTTGCATACTATCTCAGGACAGACTATTTGCCTACTATCTCAGGACAGACTATTTGCCTACTATCTCAGGGCAGACTATTTGCCTACTATCTCAGGACAGACTATTTGCCTACTATCTCAGGGCAGACTATTTGCCTACTATCTCCGGGCAGACTACTTGCCAACTATCTAAGGGCAGACTATTTGCCTACTATCTCCGGGCAGACTACTTGCCTACTATCTCAGGGCAGACCATTCGCTACTATTTCAGGACAGACTGCAGGTCCCCATACGTAACATAAATAACAACAACCCAATATGTTTAGCATCCTTGCCCTACGGCATTTCCCGCTAAAACAAAAACGTGTCCGGATGCAGGAGTCAACTGTTTGGCCATGACATTTTCTAGGCCTCAGTGCTCGGATGGCGGAGGTCAGCGTGGCATAATGGGTAAGAGCGTTGTTCGTAAACATCCGGTGTGCTGATGTCGAGGTTGCGGGTTCAACCCCTTCATCGATCAGTTGGACTAAAATGTTGACTCGTCTTTGTCTTGGGGACGTACATTACAAGTACCTCAGAAGTCGGAGTGGGTTAGCCTGATGGCGAGGGACACTGGTAATAGGGCAAGCTAATCCACACACAAAAATCAGACCAGTGCACTAGAAGTAGTAGCATGTGTATGGACTATGTTTGAGGTGAAAGCGAGGGAACGAAAAATAAATTTTCAGGGAGGAGCAATTGGCCAGTCTTGCCCTCATTCAGCGAACGACGAGAGCAGGCGTCGGAAATCTCGCCCGATCGCGCTCATTTAGAATTGGATCTTTTTCTATTACGGTTTTGCCATCTTTGGTTTTTAGGGAACCCGTTGATGTATGTATTCTTTTTTTAGTGGTATCATTAATTCTTTTGTGCATTATTTTGGTATTCCGGGTCTTGTTTTGGTTTTTAATTTCCCTGCAATTTTCCTCAAGCCATGCTTCTTTGGCATCTTTGCAGTTTCCTCCTTTTATTGTTAAAATCTTCATATTTTTCATGGTTATGTTTGTTACTTATTCTTATTTCCATGAATTTTAAGATGTCTTCCGGAGTCCATTTCTTACGTTCCATCAACTTCATTATTGGAATAGTGTCTGCAGCTTGGTTGACTGTTTTCTTTAATATTTCCGATTGGTCGCTGACATCTTGAAAAAATATTTCCATATCGGACAATGCATCAAATCTGTTCTTTTCCTCTACGTTAAATTTATCATCTCTCTTCAGTGCACGTAGATCAAATTGTGTGTTTCTTAGCGTATATTTGACCTTCTTTAATGTTATATGTATGTTGCTTATGATTAATCTATGGTCGCTGTAGCAGTCTGCGCTTGGTATAGTTGTTGCAACTTTTAAGGCATTTCGAAATCTTCTGTTGATAAGAATGTAATCAATCTGATTTCTGATCTTATGGTCAAGACTCCTCAGTGTTCATAATCTAATTGGGTGATGTTGATACCAAGTGTTTCCAATAGCCATATCATGCCCTTTTGCCCACTGTAAAGTGTGCAACCTCTTTCATTCTATTCACCTAGTCCATACTTGCCTGCTGTGCATCCGTCCTGTTGATTTCCAACTTTAGCATTAGAGTCACCCATTATGATATTCAATTATAAATGCTTGCATTTCTTGAAGGCATTCTCCAAATCATTATAACATTCATGGATGCTTTTATCACTGCTGTCTGTTGTTGGTTCATAAACTTGTCTGATGTTGATATCGAAAGGTCTTCTGCTCAACTTTACTAGTAGTGTTCTGTCTGACACAGCCAATATATTTTGATCGATTTCGATCTCTCAATATCCATTATAATTGCTACCCCTCGCTGTTTTGTCTCTCCCCCAGAATGGATTATGCTATGTTCCTCAGATGTTATAATGACCATTCCGGTCGCAAATATATCTAACATGTTAATATTCAGCCTTCTCTTTTCATTCTTAATGGTTATCAGATTTCCCATCCCCACTCATAGTTCTAACATTTCAAGTTTCCACTTTCAATTATGGTAATCTTTTTCAACCAGTCGTCTGCTGATCGTCTGGAGTCATCTGGTGTACATGATTACACCTACCGGACGAGTCTCCTCCTATGGAACACCCATTTACGCCGTTTCTCTGATATTCGATGAAATTGCAAAAGAGACATACCACACTTATAAAAACCATACTGGACGGTAAAGTTGAAGCCAAGCGAGCATGAGGTAGACAGCGATACAAGTGGGAAGATAACATCAAGAGATGAACGAACAGCAGCCAGACAGCATGTACAAGCAAGGCGAGAGTCAGACAGTGTCAGAGACCCATTGCAGCTAACCTGCATTGTGAAGACGGCATCATATTGTGATTGATTGATTGATTGATTGATTGATGATTGATTGATTGATTGATTGAATGTTTTTATGTTTATAAAAACATTTCTTTGATGTTAAGATCTTTAAAATGTCAGTGCACATCAATACAAAAATAGCACTTCACGGATGTTATGGGCCAGTTGTAGTGGCACTTTGCTTTCAGGACAGACAAAAGTTGGTTACACCGTGTTTAAAAAATAATAAAAAAATAAAAGAAGGGTATAATAATCTCACGACATCACTAACAAGAGAACACACTCATCAACAGGTTGCCTAAAAACCAAAGATGACAAAATCATAATAGAAAAAGATCAGATTTTACATCAGTGGTCAGCTTATGTGAAGACCTGTATGATGATACAAGAGAAGAACAGTATAATCATCGGAATAATAATGAAGGACCATCAATTTTGAAGACGGAAGTTCAGGAAGTTCTTAACCATATGAAAACTAGCAAGACCCTGGGTACAGATAACATCACAACAGAAACAATCAATGCCTCATAAGAATATTTTATAGACCAAGTCACCAGATTACTGAACGCAATATATGATACTGTAGATATACCTCCTGAATTATGTAATTCTATATTTATTGCAATCCCAAAGAAATCAGGAGCCGTGGAATGTGATCAACATCGAACAATTAGTATAATGAGCCACATCACGAAGATTTTGCTGAGAATTATCATGCAAAGAGTTAGGAAGACAATACAACCCGAAATATGAGAAGAAGAATGTGGGTTTGTAGAAGACAAGGGTGCAGTAAATGCGGTGTATATACTGAGAGTTGAGTTGAGTTAAGAACCGACATCACTGCACTCAGGGCATTCCCATACGTGCTCCGTCCCCTCGTTCAACAGTCAGCGAAGAGTCATACTACTAATCGTTCCCACCGCTATCTGATTAAAAGTTCTCCTGGTCTTCCCTCTCAGTTTTGAAATTCTTCCAGAACCCCTGCACTCTGGTTTCTCTTCACAAAAGAATATACTGAGAACAGTAATTGAACGTTCTATAGAAGTAAACAAAGATCTACACCTTTGCTTTATTGACTACACAAAGGCTTTCGATAAAGTGAGACATGTCGACATGATAAGGGTGCTTCAAGATCTACAAATTGATGGAAAAGACCTTAGACTTGTAAAAAACATATTGGAAACAACAAGTTGCCATAAAAGTTTATAATGAAGTAGATCAATACCAGCCTATTAAGAGGGGTGTGAGACAGGGATGTGTAATGTCTCCAAATCTTGTTTCCCAGTACAGTGAAATTTTTTTCCAGAAATATATAAGATATGGAAGGAATCAACATTGGGGGGACGATACATCAATAACATTAGACTATGCAGATGATACAATCTTGATTGCAGACAATGAACAGGACCTGCAACATTTAGTAGATGCGGTTGTTGCACACAGTGAACAACTAGAGTTAGAATTAAATTGTAAGAAGACACAGATTATGGTCGTCACTGGGAAGAAAGAAATACAAAAATGTGATATACGCGTAAATTGGTATATTCTTAAGTAAGTGAATCGGTACAGTTATTTCGGAACAGTCATAACATCTGATGGGAGATGCCTTGAAGAGATTAGAACAAGAATTGTCATTACGAAGGTAGCCTTTTGCAAGCTGAAAAACACACTTACCAATAAAAAGATATCAACTGAAACGAGAAAAGAAGTTTTGAAGTGTTACATTGAACCTGCACTTTTGTATGGATGTGAGGCGTGGACAATGAGCAGACAAGCTAAAAAGAATCTGATTACTGTGGAAATGTGGTTTCTGAGGAAAATGCAAAGAATACCATGGACAGACAGAAAAACCAATGAACAAGTCCTTCAAGAAACAAATAAACTTCGTAAACTTATTAGAAACAGACGTAGACAGTCAGAATCTTTTGGGCATGTTATGAGAAGAAATGAATTGGAGAACTTGGTGACGACTGGCAAGATCGAAGGGAAGAGACCAAGGGGAAGACCGAGAAGTAAATACCTCGATGGCTCGATCACGTGGCATGGTCGAGACAGGAACACGGAGATGATCCACGACTCTGATGATCGAGTGAGATGGCAAAACATGACCGCCCACGCTTACCGGCATGGCACATAATGGATCAATCAATCAATCAATCATAATGGATGGATAATAATCTCTCAATAGAATAAAGCATGGGCTGAATTGTAGAGATCATGTGTTGCCCTTCACTCTCTAGAAAACTAATGTTAACCTTTAAGACTGATTGGTCATCAGGGTATGTGTACATAGAAAGAGTCTTACATCAATCGCTGTGACGATGGTTGGAAACCTCCCTCCCGATTGAGTTGTGTTGAGTTGAGCTAAGAACCGACATCTCTGCACTCATGACATTCTTATACGCGCTCCGTCCCCTTGTTCAACAGCCAGCGAAGAGTTACACTATTAATCGTTCCCACCGCTATCCGATTGGAAGTTCTCCTGGTCTTCCCTATCGATTTTGAGATTCTTCCAGAACCCATGATGATCCCTCGCAATCTCATTCTTTCCACATACGGGTTCTTGATATGTTCTCCCACCTTCTCTACCTGGTTCCACACGCGCACGAACACCTCCCCCTTGTCCATAGGCAATCTACCACCAAGAAGTGCATTCCCTGCCAGCCTATCAGCCTGTCTATTCACCACGACTGTGTTGCAGTGGTTTCCTCCCCTGTCGACAGCTGAGAAAGCAGCGGGATGTGCAAGCTCAGAGCTGGAACTTCACATCTATTGATGGGGTCTTCGCGGTGTAGTGGTTAAGCCGCCTACCTCGTGCCCCGAAGGTTGTGGGTTGGATTCCACACTCCGTCATTCGGTTCATCAATGCAAGTTATTCAGAGACTCCTGGGGGGGGGGGGGGGGGGGGTCATCGCTGCAGGTACGGAGTTCGTGCTTTGTGCAACCTTTCGGCAGGGTGCCCTGCGGAATAAGACCGAGCCCAGTGGGATAAGATCCGGTGCAATGAAATCGATCATTTCATATCATCATGCGCCATGCTGATAAGCGTAGGCGGTCATGTTTCGCCATCTCATTCGATCTCCAGAGTCGTGGATCAGCTCAGTGTTTCTGTCTCGACCATACCATCTGACCAAGCCATCCAGGTCGATCATCTAAGGAGAAGTGTATTAGGACGTAAACAGGGCATGATTTAGCATAATACATACATACTGTCTGGGATTAGGCCCCAGATGGGAATATTTTCCTCCCACAGGAGGCCGCACTTCATCGTTGACAGATCAATCGCTCTAAACCTTTTGACCTGTCGTCTACGAACATGATGATGATGATGATGATGATGATGATAATGATGATGATAACATTTCGAAAACCGGTGTAATAATAATTTGTAACGTGACTCAAAAAAAAATAAATAAAAAATAAATAAAAAGTAAATATAACCTTTAACCCACGACTTATCACCCCTAACATTGACAGGCATGATTCTGGGTAAAGGTGAGTTTTTTGGCCTGGATACTTTATCCCTGTATTTCGAGTTATCACAAGATATCGCCAGAACTAAATACGTGTGACTGAGTATACCTATGTGTCTGTTAGTACGTACGCATAACCAAACAGAGATAGATAAACGCGGCAGGTTAATTTAACCTGTGGGTGGCTCTTCCGAAGATATATTGTCCTGGGGACTGACTGCCACTTTGCATAAGGTACGTGGACTATTTTAACTTGTCATATCCCAGGCTAGTCAGTTGGTTAGCAGATTTACCTGTGGTGCCAGCAGATCTTTCCTAGTAAGTATGGTGTCCGGGGACTTAGAGCCTGAACTTGTGTAGTATTGTATTTTAGTATTTGGCTACTTTCATAACAGCAGACGGAAAATGTATTACAACAATTAGTTGCATGTCCTTAACAAGACGTCGCAGTAAACCACACAATGTTATGGGTGGCTTGTAATTTACTAGGCAACTTTTACGTTCAGTAGTTTGGCATTATTTTCTGAACAACTGACGCCCATAACTTCGATATCAACGCAGAACTGTCTACTTCCAAATCGCCAGCACCAGATTTCCAACCCTTGACTCGGTGAATCGGGGAACTGTGAAACATGTTCATGGCCCCTAAGCCAGAGAATTGGCAGACTATGTATTAAGGAAGTTACACGTAGAATAGCCCAAGATAATGCAGCAAGTCACAAGATAAAGATATCCTCTGCAATTTATCTTTGTCATTCGAGGTACGAGAGGAAATAAAAGTTCTTAAGAGTTATACTGAGCCAATCATGATGTTCGGATGCGAATCATGGACAATTAACAGACAGCTGAGGAAATATGTTGAAGCTACATACATGTGGTTTGATAGAAGCACGAAGAGAACGCCGTGGACGGATAGAAAGAACAACGAAGATATTTTAAAAGAAGTGAACTCGGAAAGAGAACTGGTTACTCACATCAGAAGAGGACAATCCACATTCTCTGGGCATGTCGTGAGAAGGGGAACGCTGGAGTATGTTGACACTACGGGAAAGTTTGAGGAGAGGCGACTCAGGGGTAGACCAAGAGAGAAGATGCTGGATGGTTTGACAACATGACATAGAGGAATATCAGTATCAGAAATGTTTAGCAGCACACAAGACATAGTGGTGTGTACAAGCATGATCACGACCTCTACAAGAAATGGGCTGTAAGACATTGGCTTCATGAATGTTTTGTCAAAGAAATTTGTATTTCAAATATAATTATATTTCGTAGAGTTCATAACTTCATACCTTGTGCTAAGATCCTGCACATGTCGTTTGTGGGGAGCGACTGAATAACTAATGGGTATATCCGTGTGCAAAGGAGGTCAGTATGGCCGAATGGATAAGAGCCCTCGTTCTTATACTTCTGGTGTGCTGATGCCTAGGTGGTGGGTTTAACCTCTAAACCGGTCAATTTCACTAAAATGTTTACTTCTCGTCCTTGACTTGAGGATGTAAATTACAAGTACCTCAGAAGTCGGAGATGGATCGCCTGATGGAGAGGGACAATGGTAATAGATAAAGCCGATGCACATGTTATGAGACAAAATAAATTAGAGAGCTTGGTGACGACTGGCAAGATCGAGGGGGAAGAGAACAAGGGGAAGACAGAGACGTAAATACCTGGATGGCTTGACCACGTGGCATGGCCGAGACAGGAACATAGAGCTGATCCACGAGTCTAGTGATAGAGTGAAATGGCGATTCATGATCGCTCACGCTTGCCGGCATGACACATGATGGATGGAATTCACACGCACAAATAGTTCAAGTGAACTAGAAGTAATAGCACGTGTATGGACTACGCTTGAGTTCATATGACCTGAATACTAATGCATCGGACTCAGTAGTTGAAGCCCAGTCCCCCAAGGATTCACTAAATGTCTAGGGTTCGCATCCCCACAGTGGAACAGACCACGCAGTAGGCGGGTTGTCTTGTGTGGAGTAGAAAAAGCTGTTTTAAATTTAAAAAAAAATTAACCATTCTAAGCATAAATTAATGGCTTTTAAAATATTTTGTTCCATTGTAACCTTTGGTAAAATGAAAAAAAAAATAGTTGCGTATCCTTTACAGAACGTAGCAGTCAATTCCAGCATTTTTGTTTAGCTCTTTGTAATTTCTGGTCAAGTTTACATTCAGTAGTTTACCATTGCTTTGTGAACGACCGACACTCAAGGCGGTCTGCTTCCAAATCGCCTGCAGCTATTTCGAACGTGGTATGAGGGATTACAAATTGCTTTCGTAACTCCTCCGTTACAGAGCTAGTCATGGAAAACATACTGAACAAATAAAATGCTGTCAGTTGCAATGAGAAAAAGAGTGTTGAAGTGCTATAAAACCAATACTCTTAAATGATGTAAAATTTGGGCAATGAGCAGCGAGGCTTGCTTAGAAATATAACAGCCATAATCTGGTTTCTGAGGAAAATGCAACGAATATCACGAACTGACTAAAAACAAAACGACGAGAAAGTCCTGCAAGAAACAAATAAAAAGCGTAAACTGATTCAAGAAATTATACATAGACAATACATAATAAAGAAAGG
Source organism: Cepaea nemoralis (assembly GCA_014155875.1). Classification (NCBI taxonomy): domain Eukaryota; kingdom Metazoa; phylum Mollusca; class Gastropoda; order Stylommatophora; family Helicidae; genus Cepaea; species Cepaea nemoralis. The sequence continues at coordinate 106,303 of JACEFZ010004263.1, forward strand.
GGGGGGGGGGGTGTTTGGTATATTATAAGGACACAAAGTGAAAAACTTAGTGATAACTGGCAAGATTAATGGGAAAAGAACACAGGGCGGGTAGAGAGAAAAATATCTGGATGACTTGGCCAAATGGCATGGCCGAGACAAAACCACAGAGCTGATCCACGACTCTGGTGATAATGTGAGATGGTGAAACGGGATCGCCCTAGCGTAACGGCTTGACACATGATGATGATTATGATTTCCTTCTCCTTTGAAAACAGTAATGTCTAAGTCTGAAAATCTGATTCCCATCTGCGTGAGCCTCTCATCTGTCATCATCTCATCATCATCTCATCATCATCATCATCATCATCTGTCTGTCTGTCCTTGCCGTCTGTCTGACTTCTGTCTCTCCTGTCTATCTGTCTTGTACTCTGTCTGTCTGCTGATGTGTCTTCTATCTGTCACCGCCTGTCATCCAGTCATGTCTGTCTGTCTGCCTCTGCCTCTTTGTTTCCCCATGCTCTGTCTGTTTTTGTTTTTGTTGCCTCAATATAAAATTCAATAATCTCAGTAACCAGCTGAGGGAAAATGATGAAATTTAGCATATAACCTTATCATTATGTCCACCCCAACAAAAAAAACTTTTGTTCTGGAGATTGCACAGCAGATTAAATGTTTGTTTATATGCGGTATATAATTTATGGCTCCCGCATTCATTCCATCATTTTAAGAGTATTACAGATTCAGCAAGACACACCCCCGCTCTTTTTGACATTTTGTCTGGCGGTTTTCGTTTGGCAGACTGAGGGAATTTATATGGGATAGTTCAGAGGTGATCGTCAAACTGTATGTTCTTTCATGGAAACGTGATTATAAAATAAACTAGCTGGCTCGGACCGGCTTCTGACGGGGATCTATCTATCTATCGAGCTATCTATCTATCTATCTATCTGTCTGTCTGTCTGTCTGTCTGTCTGTCTGTCTGTCTGTCTGTCTGTCTGTCTGTCTGTCTGTCTGTCTGTCTGTCTGTCTGTCTGTCTGTCTGTCTGTCTGTCTGTCTGTCTGTCTGTCTGTCTGTCTGTCTGTCTGTCTGTCTGTCTGTCTGTCTGTCTGTCTGTCTATCTATCTATCTCTATCTATCTATTTATCTATCTATCTGTCTATCTATCTATCTATCTGCCGGCCGGCCGACCCACCCACCGACCGACCGACCGACCGACCGACCGACCCACCCAGTCAGCCAGCCAGCCAGCCAGCCATCCACCCATCCACCTTTCTGCCTACCTACCTACCTACCTACCTACCTACCTGTCTGTCTGTCTGTCTGTCTGTCTGTCTGTCCGCGCTATTAAATATTGATAAAAGTTACTGGAAAAAACGTCAGGACCATGTGTTGAAAGAGGAAGAGGACTATTGGAGAAAGGATGGATTGAATTTTATGCAACCGAGAGCAATCATCAACCTACTGGAATCGTCCGACACAGATTACGGTCTGAGCAGATCGCAGACCTTAATCTACGTACACACTTACTGGGATATTTTGCTCCAACTATTCAGACGAGTTGCAGGCCCTAAACATTACAGCATCAGCATCAGCTGAAGAAACAAGAAGGAAATGAAAAATAAGGTAAGAAATATATTCCTTCTACTTTCCTGTTAATTTACAAATTATTTACCCCGTGCCTCTGTAAATTCTGTGTCTTTACTAATATTACACATTGCACCCCTCTCGGGATTCTCCGTGGTGAAGTGGTCAAGCCGTCTGACTCGGGCTCCGAAGGTTGTATGTTCGATTCCGGGCCGCGTCCTTCATTTCACGAGTGCATTTTTTCGGAGACTCCCGAGGGTTGTCGCTGGAGCTACGGAGTTCGTGCTTTGTGCGACGCTTTCCGCGCTGCGGAAAGACACTGAGCCATATGGGATAAAAAACCCGTGCAATGCAGCCGACCCTGTAAGCTACTTCTTTCATTGCACCCACTCCCATACGAATCCGGATACGCCTTTGTGTGTCATCTGAATTGGCAGGTCTCCCATTACTGTAAACATAACTTCGTTAGCGAGAAATCACTAGTTGTTCAGCAAAACATCAAAGGAGTGTCGCCGCTTTTGATGATTTAAGTTGTTTTTAGACCTATCAAAGATATATTCCTTGGGTGGGGGTAAATATAAGACGGCTGGCAAAATTTCACAACGATGCAACAGACAGTTTTCAAAATAATTGATCGTGAATGAAGGCATTCAAATCGGAACATACTATAATAGGAACTGCCACATCATTAATTAATTTTAGGGAGTCATGTAGTACTGATTTGTGCATTTTCCCAATGTCTTTATAATGTAAATCTCTTATATTGTTGTTGTTCTCAGTTAACCTCGAGTGATGTGTGGATGAAATAATGTACGAGAGTTATAGAGGGCAGAATGTTAGACGGACCTGTGCGCCAAATTCTTAACCCTTTGAAAATAAAGTTTGTTCGTTCGTTCTTTTCCAACTGATCGTTCCAATTGTCACGGTATTCTCTAATACCTCTCTCTTCATCACGTAACCAAAGAAGGCTGTCTGTATCAACCTGATATGTCCTTATGTTAATTTATTTTTGTTCTACGTGTACTAACAGAACATAATATATCACCAGACTTTAAACAACCCAGCTATCAACAAGAAGGGACAGTTGTGTGTGGTTTAACCTGATCTAACCATGCAGCTACATCGTTTCCTCTCCTCAACCCTGGTGGCTTTATCACTATGTTGTATCGGTGCCCAGACAATTGACCCGGAAGTGCACACCCCAGCTGGGACATTCCGCGGGAAAATCCTGACTTCACAGAGCGGCCATGAGTACGCGTCTTACCGGGGAATCCCCTATGCCCTGCCACCAACAGGAGACAGAAGGTTTGCCTTGCCAGTCCGACACCCGGTGATTGAGGTAAGTTAGTGAACTAAGTTATCTTTGAGGCATGTTGACTTATCTCGCTTGCCTGCCTACCTACCCTCCCGGTGGTTATCTATTTGACCCTTCATGGGTCGAGGTGAGTTGAGCTGAGTTGAGCCAAGAACAGACATCACAATACTCGGGACATTACGATCAGCGTTGCGTTTCAATGCAACGGGTACCAGATGCAGCCTGACTTTGTATCCTTCTGGGCATATTGAGACAGACCTCTTTGGGTTGATTTCGGTGGTATGGGACGTAGACCGGTCAGAAAGTAATGTCTGAACACCGAACAAACATTGCCCAATAAATCACAACACAGCTAAGAAAGGCTGGGGTTGACTGCAACACCCTGTAAAGGAAAGAGATCTGTAACATAATATATTATATCCAACCAGAAACATACTGAAAAACCAAGAAGTACAGAGACAAAGGCTGTCTCTATGTTAGGGGGCGATTGAAGTGAACGCGCCAATGTTTTCTAAAACTAACAATTCTCCACCTTGTCCCTTTTCCCTTTGGGAAATTTGTCAGCGCTAGAATTGTAAACAACTATAATTAGAATCCACCTAAAAGGTCACAATGTTAGGACAGGAACCAATCCAGGATTCATAACTACGATATTTTCACCGTCTAGGCGTTGGGAGAACATCTGCGGAGTTGATACAGCGGGCTGGGGGAGAGGACGGTTGGAGACGATAACATTGTAGATTGTGTACACATTGCCACGGAGAATTTGACGCCTACACAAAGAATGGGAAAGGCAGATAACATAATCCCCTCTACCCCCAATTTTAGACATGTCAACAACCCCTACCCACACTAGAGTGACGTCATGTTCGCTCGGAAATTGAAGTTTGTCATTGGTAGTGGCAACGGTGCTACTTATTAACATAAGTTATGTTAATAAGGGAGTCACGGGGATGTTTGCAAAATAGAACAATATTGGCTTGCAGTCTCCGAGAAAGAGTTGACAGAACAAGACGTGTTGGCAGTCCAGGATTTGGGGTGTTTAAAAAAATAATTCATGATGGCTTTTGGTAAGTTGGAAACCATAGTAAACTTAAGACTAGTACATCTGAATTTATAGTAGACTTTCTTAATGAAGTGTAGAGTAGTCCTGGGGGGAGAATATGTGATTATTTCTTCGTCTTACGGAGATAGTGAATGAACTGTATTCTTGTTCTGTTCATACGATATTGGAGAGATGAACTTCACTTCCTCTTGTCATTCAGAGTTTCCATGTGTGGTTATATTTAAACAAGAACTATCATGAGGCTGTTCTATAATGTCATCTGTAGTTTTTATAGATGACACTTTCTTGGGAAATCTCTTATAATTTCTTTGTCTCTATATTCAGAGGAGACCATGTTTCTTATATGTGGATTCATAAATGTAGAATTAATAGTGAATTTATTTATAAATGTATATATGCATATGAGGTTACCTGTGCATTTATACGGGAAAGAGGAGCCCTGCCAAGGCGGAGAAATTGCATCACCCTCGCTGATGTCCACCAGATATTCTCGGCACTAGAGTCTTGAAAAAATAAACGAGAATGATTCACCTCCATAAGGCAGGAGTGAGAGAGACATATCATGTCAAGATAAAGGAGGAAGGACTGCGTCAGATGTTGGAGAGATGAGGTCCAACAGGTCCAGGTAGGACTGACCTGCCCTTATATAATCATCCCTTCACCCCCCCCCCCCCCCCGTCTCTCTTTCTTCGTTGTGGTTGATGTTATTTGGTGGCTGTTGTCTTTTCTTTTGCTCTTGTTTCTATGGGTAAGATTATTGTGTTTGGCACATATTTTCTGGAGGGAAACGTGGTCGTTATTTGACTGAAACTGGAGTATATTCCAGAATGCTGTATATTGTCATCAGGAGAGTCAGAGTCATTTATGGGAGATGACTGGGTTTTTCCTTGTCATTGCTTCAAGAGTGAATCCCCCTTAAGCCTCATTGGCTTCTCAATATTCACAGCGTCGTCAGCATATGACAGCTAGCTAACCACCATGTTGATATCTTTTTGTTTTATTTATTGAGTGCCATGTTAACCAAAGAAATACTTATTACACCAGAGTTAACATTTTTAAGGTCCAGACCCTATGGGCTTTCAACATTATTCGTCTATGTGTAGTGATGACTTTATAACTTTAGTAACCTGAGTGATTAATGAACTGTTTATCTTTGGAAGCCCGTGTGTGGTGATGGACTTTATAACTTTAATAACCCGAGAGATTCATGAACTATTCAACATTAGTGGTCCTTGTGCTACAAGGGACTTTTTTGTAATTAAGCTGTGGTGTTAAGATACGATGTATTTATTTTAAAAGATAGGATTTCAGCGGACTCATTATAATTATATATTATTTATGGGCTTACAATGATTTTCTTGTATATAATATTTTTAAAGTTGTGTATTGCCATATGTCACTCGAGCATACACACAGGAACTCTTCTCCTTTCGTTATCCCAATAGACATTTATAATTTATACTTAAGAGTTGTTTCTTTTATTGTTACTGAGTGTTTTACATTCATATATTTGTTTTCATTTGTAATAAGTTCAAATGGACATCATCAATATGGAGCTATTTGTGGCAAGACTATTACCAGAACTTTCAGCGTTCCCAGCGTGAATGTCTTCTGTGAAGTTTAGTAGCTTTCTTGTGCTCCATTGGCCTTCTGTAAGAACACCTAACTATCTAACCTGTCTCCACCCTTGGGAGTCTAATTGAGCCGTTTCGGGTTTTCTTATAACAGGAGGTATTTTAGAATTGGGGAATCCCTCTCCAATTTCTGTTCTACAGGCCACAGGATCTAACTTTCAAACGCCACACCAAAAGCTTTATTTTTGACAATTTTAGAGCATTTCTTATTTCTCAATCAGATTGCCTTTGTCTTTTATTTTAACAGGGAATTTATGATGCCACAGAGTTTGGTCAAGTGTGTATGCAACATGAACATGGCACGGCTATAGGACAAGAAGATTGTCTATTTGTAAATGTCTTCACGCCTCTAAAATCCAAGGTTGGCCAATCATAGTCTATTTATCTTATTTCTAAACGAGTCAAAATTGTCAAACACATATAACTAGATGCAAAGAGTGTCTGTTCATGTCCCTGTATGACACACGTATGTAATCGTGATTGCAGCACATCTTGTATGTAAGACGGGTCTGCATGCCCAGTGTGTGACCCTTTGTAAATAAAGTTCGTTCGTTCGTTCGTTCTGTCACGCAACGATCAGAAAGTCCAAATTCAATTCAATTCAATTCAACTTTATTTTAAAAGGGTTACAAATTGGGCACGCAGGCCCGTCTTACATTCGGCCCTTCCAATCACTCATCTTTCATTCATCAGTAGTGCATGATACATTAACATAGGAAGATAACTGTCAAATGAATGCTTGTAAACACAAACAATGCATAGTACAATGTTATGAGACACATCCCTCACCCAGCCACACACACCTCACCCGCCCACACATATCACCCACCCATACACACACATACCCTCCATCCACACACACCCTCCATCCACACACACACACACACACATCCCACACCCACACAAACCCCGACCCACCTCCACATACTCATCCCACCCTCCCACACAACCCTCACCCAGCCATGGCTGGTCAGTGTCTAGCTCGCTGACCTACCAGTTCACTGGGCATGTTCGAAACCCCATTGCTTGTGATTTGCAAAATTGATCATCGCTTCTCTGTCGACCCAATCTCAATTGAACACCAGAAATGTTATGGAAAGATAAAGAGGATAACATTATAATAACCACAATCTCTACCGTGAGCTGAATTGTTTCTCAAATATGAGGCTAGCATAATGTATATGCCCAATACATCTAAAGACGTAAAACAAGATTGTTTACGTGTTTTTACATTAGTTATCTTTTCCCTAGAGCCGCCAGCTTAACTAAACCAGTGCCGAAGGATTAAATATCCCCACATGTGACCTCCCATTTTGACAGAAGGACGATATATCGCGGTACTTGAGTCATCGCGTTATTTGTTTCGGAAATTTACAATATAATACTTCTTCAGCAGGTCAGCATGGGTAAGGATTCCGTGTTCTTAAACATCCGTTGTGCTGATGCCGAGGTAAGCGGTTCATCCCCATACACCGGACAGCGGGACTAACATGTTGACCTGTTGTCATTGACTTGGGGACGTAAATTACAAGTACCTCTGAAGTGGGAGTGGGTTCGCCTGATGGCGAGGGACACTGTTAACAGGGAAAACTAATCCACAGGCAAAATTCAGTTCCATACCTACTATAAATAGTGTGTATGGACTACGCTTGAGTTCAAAGCGAGCGAGCGCCAACAAAAATAAATACTTCTTCATTTGATTGTGCACCATGTTTTGTCAAAATCTCCTATTTGTATTTGGTATTGAAACAGTTAACTGTCCGAGGCCGAATGAGAAATGATGTTATCAGACAAGACAGTGGGATGAACACATTGTGCCACAAATATTGAAAGACAGAAGATCAAATGATTTGGCCATCTCGTTACAGCAAACATATACATAAGTGAAACGGTGTGTAGCACATGTGGGACAACAGCAAACACATACATTAGTTAAACAGTGTATAGAACATGTGGGACAACAGCAGCAAACACATACATTAGTTAAACAGTGTATAGAATATGTGGGACAACAGCAAATACATACAGGCGTTAAACAGTGTATAGCACATGTGGGACAACAGAAAACACATACAGACGTTAAACGGTGTATAGAATATGTGGGACAACAGCAGCATACACATACATTAGTTAAACAGTGTATAGAATATGTGGGACAACAGCAGCAAACACATACATTAGTTAAACAGTGTATAGAACATGTGGGACAAAAGCAGCAAACACATACAGAAGTTAAACAGTGTATAGAATATGTGGGACAACAGCAAACACATACATAAGTTAAACAGTGAATAGAATATGTGGGACAACAGCAGCAAACACATACAGAAGTTAAACAGTGTATAGAATATGTGGGACAACAGCAAACACATACGGAAGTTAAACAATGTTTAGAACATGCTGGGACAACACCAGCAAACACAAGACAGTAGCATGTTTGGGGCATGCATCTTTCCAGTGGCAACATACGGACGTTAGGCACGTGTCACCAACGAATTTTATTTTCATAGGTTCACAAATTGTGGCACACAGGCCCGTCTTACAGTCGGTCCTTCCATTGACTCATCTTTCGTACAACAATTTCACACACCTACCAAACAATTTTTTTTTTTGGGGGGGGGGTGCTAAATATTTTACATCTGATTTTGCCTAAATGTGGCCTGCAAAATCCAAATATCACATTTACTCAAATATTACATTTACACAAATATCACATTTACACAAATATTACATTTACACAAATATCACATTTATTTGTCTGTAGCAGCTCTAGGTTTTGAGATACAGGCATTTGTGTATTTAATTAATATTATTACAGTATTTTCTGTATAAGGCTCTGGGGAAATAAAAGCAACTATTGCTATCTTTGGAATTCTAATTGTTTGGAGAGAGCTCAAGAATCACTATGATGACTGTTATTTCTGTGGTGTCAATTTTAAGAAAATTACTGGGGAAATAAAATAATAAAAAATGGAAATACCCAGATTTAGATTCTGCCAGGCGACCCGTTCCACGCGGAGATGACATACCAATACCAACTTTCAGTCAAATTTCGGATTCAATGCTAGAATATGAGACAGCAGTGGCATGTTGGACGACAAGTGACAGTAATAGTAATTTCGAAGATGATTTTCCATCTGCTCAATGCTTCGACCAGCGTGAACTGAATGATCTAATCCGAGATTCACATCTCTCCAAGGAATCTTAAGAACTTTAGGCTTCAAGATTGAAAGAAAAAAATACTGACTGCTGAAACAAGTTACATATTATCGCAGCAGAGAGCAAGGATTTCGTCAATTCTTTTGTAAAGAAAAACAACCTTGTGTTTTGTACTAATGTGGGAGTTCTTGTAAACGAAATGGGTGTAAGTTATACACCAGATGTGTGGTGACTTTTCATTGTCGACTCTAAAAGAAGTTTGAAAGGTGTTTTCTTACACAATGGTAACAAATATGACTCAATTCTAATTGCCCGTTCTACTACATGGAGGAGGAGTATGCAAAAATAAGCACAGTTCTGAAAACATTGAAGTATTTATAACATAACTGGATGGTTTGTGAAGATCTTAAAATGATGAACTTCTTGCTTGTACAGCAAAAGGGATTCACCAAATATCCCTGCTTTATATGTGTGTGTGAGATGGCAGAGCAAAAGATCGCCGATGGCGTCGTGCTTTTTGCGTGTGCCTTTTTGTTCGTTGTCGTCTGTCGTCATTCGCGAGTGCCAGCACTAACAAGACAAGTCACCTGAACAAGTCAAGTCACCTGAACAAGTCAAGTCACCTGAACAAGACAAGTCACCTGAACAAGACAAGTCACCTGAACAAGACAAGTCACCTGAACAAGACAAGTCACCTGAACAAGACAAGTCACCTGAACAAGTCAAGACCCCTGATACGGGGGGGGGGGGGGGGGGGGGGGGGGTAGGAAGGGGGAGTGAGAGAATGGCACGTAGCAAGAACACAAAAAGACACGCGGTATCCAAGATGTACAGCGCGGGAGCCGACAAGGTCGTCATGAAGCCTGTCTGCTAGCTGCATCAAAGAACCTGAAACTACAGCTATTACTGAAGCTACCACGAGGGAGAAGATCGACAGCCCACCACAGACAAGAGCTAAACATACTGAGAAGCGGAGAGAGGAGAAAGACACCAGAGTCGGAAACACCGACTCACCGACAATCAAGTGGGTTATCAAGCGTATCCAAGTAGAGCTATCAGACGAAGAAATCCTGAAGCAATTATGAGAAGAGAACCTCCACACCTGATTCTTGAAGGTAGAGCGGCTCCTCACCTATTCCAAGATCCCCACAACCTTGGCAGTGGTGACGACAGAAGGCAGCGAGATGATGATCACAGTATTAATCAACAAGAGAATGCAGCAGCCAGAGAGATTCATCCCAAGGATCACCCCAATGTTCCAGATGTCACAGGGCCGGCCACAGCAGAGCAGCATGTCGCTTCAAGGAGTGTCCACTGGCCAAGCTGGACACGGACTTTTGAGCACCCAACAACAAACGAAAGTGCGTCAACTGCCTGGGCAAGCATGAAGCAAGATACTTGGGTTGTCTGCACCTGCAATGACACAGAGACGCCTTAAAGATCGCAATTACTATAAATACACCCTTCAAGGAAGCAATGCGGAGGGACGAGACAGCCACGGGAATAGCCAAGCTGAAAGAGATCAACTTCAAAAGCAGATGGACGAATTGACGAAACAAGTCAAGGCACTGCTGACGCCGACTCCGACCAGTGACAATGAGAAACTGTTGGCTGAAATAAAGGAGATCCATCAAAACATCAAGCAAAAAGTGGAATATATGGCACTGATAAAGAAGGAGAACGAAGAAATCCTACAAACCATTAAACAAGAGCGATAAATACAGAAAGCTGAAATGGAACTTTTCCAAAACAAACCAACAGAAGTCATACAAGAAAGCACAGATAAACCGCAAGGTGAAAACCAAGAGACCGAGCCTGAACCGCAAGCTAAAGCCAGCAGCCCAACCGCAACACCCAAGAGGGAACCACTATCCCGTCCGATCTCTGAAGGAGGCACAGAATACCCACTTAGCAGGGAGGAACTCCAGCGCGAAGAATTCAGAAGGCACTGGGAAGAAAAAGAAAAGAAGCCCAAGAAACCACGGGGGAAACCGATGGAATACCCAATCATACATTACGACTGTGTGACTGACTTCGAGTACTGTATGGATGACGGTAAAATCATCCCATGGCTGACCATGGAGGAAGAAAACTTAAGGCAGCAGATACTCAAACGCGACAGTGAAAACAGGCGCAAGGAGGAAAATGAAAACGTCGAAAAGCTCCAACAGAAAATACACAAAAAAGGAGACAAAAAGACCAAATAAAAAGTCCCTATAAGGACTGCATCTAGCCAAGCCAGACAAGCCAGGAGCCTGCACCAACAAAGAAAACCACAAGAGGAGACGAGCACAAAGGATAGCCGCCGACTGATCCCCCAGCTGACGTCACAGACACTCACGCTACTTAACTAGTCCGAGATAGGACTTACTCGTAAGAGCGCACAAGACAAGAATAGGGTGAATGAACCCACATAAACCACGGACCTCAACAATAACCACAGCTGAGGAAGCAGGTTGAACGAGGCCGAATTTTGAATTTTTGTTTTGAAAATTGGAATTGGAGAGCAAAAGATACGCACTGGACAAAGAAATAGTGGCCGTTGAGGGATTAATTTATAGTTTGAGGAGAAAAATATTGTCAACAAGCCTCTCATTGATCGAAAAAGAGTTATACTGCCACAATTACATATAAAGCTTGGCTTCATGAAGCATTTTTTTAAGGCACTGAACAAAGATGGTACCTGTTTGAATTATTTGTGCAGAAAGTTTTAGGAAATGAGCACAGAAAAACTAAAAGCTGGAATCTTTAATGGATCTCAGATTAAAAAGTTAATAAACGATCCCAAATTTTATTGATTCGATGAACATAACAGTCCACAGCCTGGTCAACATTTGTTTTAGATGTGGAAAACTTTCTGGATAACTTTAAAGCAGTCAATTATTCTGAATTAGTTGAAAACACACTGACGAGATTTTGTAAGCTTGGATACAACATGAGCATACAATTGCACTACCTCCATAACCATTTACATTTGTTTGCCGAGAATTTTATGACTTTAGTGAGGAGCAAGGTGAAAGAATTTACCAAGATATAAAAACAACGGAAGAGAGATACGAGGGACTTTTGGATGCCCACATGATGGCAGATTACGGTTAGACCGTAAAGTATGACTGTCCGGGCATATCACATTCCAGGAAGTCCTCGAAAAGGAGCTTTTTGTTTGTTGACTACAGATGAAAAAAAAAATGCTGGTGATACACTTTTAATATATATTTGATGTTTTATATTGAAGGCAATAAATGCACAGTAATTACATATAATATGAATGCTGATTACAGTCAAAATGCCACTGATGGCACCAAACTCTAATCTTGTACATAACAATTTCCCTACTAAGAAAGTCATCCTTAGTTATCTCAAAAACTAGAGCTGATATAAAAACACATGATTACATTTGTTGGAATCCAGCATCACAAAATTACACAAGAACAACTATAAAATTTATGGCAGTAAAATATGTGAAGACCAGTGTTATCTATTGTGCATGTTACACTCACAATAGGGATAGGGGAAACATTGTCAGCCGAAAGTTGTGAGCATAAACTATGCATATTACCATGTTATGAGATAGGGGTGCAGGCAGACACACATGCATAAATACATTCATACATACCTGCATACATACCTGCATTCATACTTACATCATTTACAGACGCACCACTCAATAACACACAGATACACTCTCCCTCGCATACATATGCTCACTCACAGTTACAAACTCACTAACAAATATGTAATTATACATCCATACGACGGGAAGTCAATAAGTAAGTCACAAATGGCTGTAGAAAAATAATTAAATATGATGACAACTTGTAACCAGTTTATTTTTATACATATATTGTCATTTTATTTCTCAGTATAATTTCCACCAAAATTGATGCACTTATCCCTTAATTTTATCGGTCCTCCCAAACCGGCTGCATAGAACTGAGTGCTTTGTTTTCTAAATTACGTTTTCCCTTCACATTAAACTTCGGCGTCATTCGCGTCCTTGAGAAAATTTTTCTACCCAACTATGCACTGCTTTACTGGACAAACATTTGTCAGCATAAACAGGAAGCATTTCCTTATGGATGTCCTTTGCAGGCAGTCCTTTTGCCCCCCCCCCCCCAAGCACAACAGCCCGTTGCTCTTTGGTTGTACACCCGGTAAGTGCAGTCACCAGTTTATTTATGTGCTGCACATGCGCATGAGACACCTAGCGCCACCTGACGAACGGGAATATAAAGTTCGAGGTTGCTGTCACCTAATGACACCTGTAGAAAACACCAACTACATTTACCTGCCATCCCACAGAACTGTGACTTACTTATTGACTCGCCCGCGTACATTCTCTCCATTTCCCCATCTCTCTCTCTCTCTCTCTCTCTCTCTCTCTTCTCTCTCTCTCTCTCTCTCGTCTTCTTCTTGTCCTTGTTCTTGTTCTTCCTCTTGTTCTTGTTCTTGTTCTTCTTCCTCTTCTTCTTCTTCTTCTTCTTCTTCTTCTTCTTCTTCTTCTTCTTCTTCTTCTTCTTCTCAAGAAGACGACGACGATGGCGAAGAAGAAGAAGTAGAACGAATGAACAAACGAACGAACGAACTGTATTTTCAAAGGGTGACAAAAAGAAAGAAAGAAGAAGGAAAGAAAGAAAGAACGAAAGAAAGAAGCGGAGAATGAAGAAGTAGAAAAGGGGGGGAGGAGACGTATAAGGAGGAGGGGATAAGAAGAAAGAATGTCGAAATAAACAAGAAAAAGGATGAAAAAGGGGAAGAGGGGATAAGGGGGAGAAGGTGAAAAGAAGGAGGAAAAGAGGAAGAGAAGGGAGAGGAAGAGAAGGTGGAGGAGGAGGGTGAGAAGAAGAAGAAGAAGAAGAAGAAGAAGAAGAAGAAGAAGAAGAAGAAGAAGAAGAAGAAGAGATGACACGTGTTGTAACAGTATGTTGACTTTGTATGTTACACATAATACAACAGCCGCTCTATTACTACAGGGGACCGAAGGCGTGGAGCTGAAGAAAGTGTTTGTCTTCATCCATGGCGGCGGTTTGGTTATTGGAGCATCAGATCTGTATCTGCCTGGAGACCTCGTGACCAGGGTAGGACATTTTCGAAAGTTGTTATATTACATTGCAGTTTAGAATACGCACCCATCATCATCAAGATCATAATCATCTTCAAAATCATCATTATCACCACCACCGTCACCATCATCATCCTCATCATCACCATCAACAAAATCACAACCAACACCATCATCAGCATTTTCATCATCATCATCATCATCATCATCATCATCATCATCATCATCATCATCACCACCACCACCACCACCACCACCACCACCACCACCACCACCACCACCACCACCACCACCACCACCACCACCATCATCATCATCATCATCATCATCTTTAACGTCCTGTATTCACCAGCCTGTGCTGTGTCGTAAGGGCAAAGAACGCGTTTCACAAGCCCCAAAGACGCTAATTTCACATTCCAATGTCGGGGGTTCGAAATAAGCCGCGGGCAATTTGGTAGCAGGCCGCTGTACGTTGACATCAATGATATGAGGCGTTAGTCGTTTAGAAAGCAATGGAAAATTACTAAACATAAAAAAATACCCAGTACGTCACACACAGCCCAAAATGCGTGCCTTGATGTGAACGTCCTGTAAAGGACATACAACTAGCATTTGTTTTTAATCCACCACCATTTATATTTTATATTTAAATACGCTGGTTATTTAGAATGTGATGTAAAGCTTCCAGTTTCATTTTCTGGTATTATTGTCTGTTCTGAAGGATAAAGTTGTCATAACCAGCGGACTTGGTGATGTTGTTTTTGCTGGAAATCCAAACCCTCTTACTGTACAGTCTATCAGCTGCTGCATTCATTGGTGACTTGTGTTTATTTCATCTGTATGTTTACATATATTATATAGAACTAGTTTTAACATACGGCTGCGAATCCTGGATAATTAGTAAAGAGGCGAAAAAATCTCTGAAAGCCTTGGAGGCGTGGTTTTATAAAAAGAATGCTGAAAATTAATTGGACATCCAAAATGAGAAATCAAGACGCTTTAATGGAAGCTGAGTCGCAAAGACAACGCATCACAAACATCAAAAAGAGGCAGTCACCGTGCTTTGGCCACGTTATGAGAAGACACAAACTGGAACATTTTGCGACAACCTGAAAGATTTGCGGAAAGAGAGATAGAGGAAGACAGCCTGAGAAGATTCTTGACAGTCTTATGTCATGGCACGGCAGGCAGTCAACACACGAATTGATCAATGCCTTCGGAGATAGTAATTTGTAGAAGGGCATAATCGCCCACGACAGCCGGCAAGGTACAGAATGACGACGGCGATGTGTTAACGCGATATTGTAACGCATTCGCTTTGAAGGAAATACAAAAAAAGAAGTTGAAGAAGAAGAAGAAGAAGAAGAAGAAGAAGAAGAACAACAACAACAACAACAACAACAACAACAACAACAACAACAACAAAAGAAGAGAAGAAGACAAGAGGAAGAAGTAAATGCTGATGGTAATGATGATGATGATGATGATGATGATGATGATGATGATGATGATGATGATGATGATGATGATGATGATGATGATGATGATGATGATGAATGAGAATGAAGGAAAAGAAAAAGAAAAAAAAATGAAGTAGAAGGAGAAGGCAATGAAGAAGAAGAACAAGAAAAAGAAGAAGGAGAGGAAACAGAGGAAGATGATAAGGAGGAGAAAGTAATTAAAATGAAGACAACTTTCTTTGTAACTCTTCGATCACAATGTAGAATACCATTGATGAAACAGACACGCTTGCTTGACAAAAGGTTAGTTTAACAAATGATCATTTCCCCAGAAACCACAATTCCACTGCTATTAGATGTTTTTCAGCTTGTCTGCTTAGTGTCCGTTTCACACCCATTCAAAAGTACAAGTTCTATGTAGCACTTCCGTTGTCTCGTTGAAATGGACATCTTTTTATTGGTAAGTACATTTTCCATCTTGCAAAAGCGATTCTTGTTCTAATCTCTTCAAGGCCCCTCCCATCAGATGTTGTGAATGTTTCGAGATAGTTGTAGCGATTCGCGTGTTTCAGAATATTCCCATTTACTTGTATATTACATTGTGGTATTTCATTCTTCTTTGTGACAACCATAATCTATGTCTTTTTACAATTTAATAATAACTCTAGTTGTTCTCTGTGTACAACCGCATCTACTAAATGTTGCAGATCTTGTTAGTAGTCAGTAATCAATAATCTATCATCCGCATATCTAATGGTATTGACGTTGTGTACCCCAATGGTGATTCCTCTCTTATCTTCTAAAGTTCTAAAAATATTTTCACAGTATAGGGAAACAGATCTGGAGACATTACATATACCGGTTGCACACTAATTAATATGCTGATATTGACCTACTTCATTATCAATCAATTTTATCTGTCAGTCTACAGTTTTACGTAACAATTAAACTATTTCCAGGCCTTGTGTATTCCCACAGGGAGACATCATTGTGGTAACAATGAACTACAGACTAAACTGGTTCGGATTTTTGCGAGGAAATTCCGGATACTCGCCCGGAAATCAAGGTCACTGGGACCAGCTGTTGTCCTTGCAGTGGGTCAGGGACAATATCCGGGCATTTGGTGGCGATCCTGATGACGTCACGATTTCTGGCGAGTCGGCTGGGTCAATGAGCACGTCACTGTTGAGTGTCTCGCCCTTGGCTAAAGGTCTGTTCACTAAAGTAAGTATCGCACCAGGCCACTCAGCCTGTCTACTTGGCTAGTTGCTTCTTATTGTTGTTCTTCTGTTTCTTGTTCATGTTCTTGTTGTTCTTGTTTTTCGTCTTCTTGTTCTTCTTCGTCTTATTGTTCTTCTTCGTCTCCTTGTTTTTCGTCTTGTTGTTATTGTCATTGATGTTCTTCTTCCTCTAGTTATTTTGTCCTCTTATTCTCATTGTTTTTGTTCTTCCACCTTCTCCTCCTATCCGATACAGAACGTTGCAGTCAACACTATCATGTTACTGCCGTTGTTGATGTCTTGGCAAGTTATTTACTTTCATTAGTTTGCCATAGCTTTCGTAACGGCCTGTTCCCATACCAACACGTTACACCCTGCTGCCAAATCGATCGCCGTTGTGTTTCGAACGCGGGTAGCGGCATTACGAATCGTCCGCAACGCCATCGCCACGGAGACTGGCTGAGATCACTCATTGCATCCTGCTGAAACATTACACCTCAACATTTCTAAGTTCTTTTCACTTAGTTTCTTCCGTTTCTTCGCTCCGCTTTCATAGGGAGGCGCGCCTTGACCAAGATAAGCACTTGAAAATTCAGTGTGTACGAATTCGACAGCTCCGTCAGGTGTCACAACTCCCTGCCTGCCAGTAGCGTCTCCCATTCCGTGCAAGACAGTCAGGTGCCACAACTCCCTGCCTGCCAGTAGCGTCTCCCATTCCGTGCAAGACAGTCAGGTGTCACAACTCCCTGCCTGCCAGTAGCGTCTCCCATTCCGTGCAAGACCGTCAGGTGCCACAACTCCCTGCCTGCCAGTAGCGTCTCCCATTCCGTGCAAGGTCATTGACTCACCCATGCCACATAAATCACTTTTTTATATTTGCACGTCCTTTACAGGACGTCACGGTCTACTACAACATGTTTTACTGTGTGTGATTTACTAGGCAAATTTACGTTCACTAGTTTGCCATTGGCCGTCTCCCTGGCCGAGAGGTTAGCAGCTTTCTCCGTAACCCCGAATACTCTCGTGGTTGACGAGAGCACACGAGAATTGGAAGAGGTTTGAGTGGCGTCAGTGACTTATGAGAGTATGCAGCTGTTCGCTCAGAGAGCAATGGCAAACTACTGAGCGCAATCTTGCCGAGAAATCAACAAGCAGCTGAAAGATGCTGATGTTGGCAGCGAATTCCTGTAAAGGATATGCAAAACATTTAGTTTATCATTGCCGGCCTCCATGGTCTAGAGGCTACACGACTTTCTCCGTAATCTTGTATACTCTCGTAAGTAACGTGACGACGGCGAGAATCGATAGCGGTTCTAACCGCGTCGGTAACTTACGGGGTATGTGAGCCGGTCGCTCAAAAAGCAATGGCAAACTACTGAGCGTAATCTTGCCATGAAATCAACAATCAGCTGAAAGATGCTGATGTTGACAGCGATGTTCTGTAAAGGATATGCAAAAAAAAAAAAAAAGTTTGCCATTGTTTTCTGAGTGACAGACGCTCATGCCATTGTATAAAAACCAACATAAGGATATTTGCGTCCAAATCGCCAGTAACATTTTCGGACGCGATGCGTGGGATTGTGAATGACACTCGCATGCCCTTCGCCACGGCGTTAACCAATGGGATATTCTGTAGTAATACACTGGTTGGCACGCTTGCTTCCTGGACCGGTGGTCATAGGTTAGATGCCATGAGTCAAATTAGAGCTCGTGGCATGATAAGAGATAGTCACGTTGAAAGACGTGACAATGGTGGGTTTTAACCCACGTGGCGCACTTTGAAGATATAGTTAATAAAAGAAGACTAGCTGCCGGCCCGGCTTCGCCTAACGCCTTGCGGGAATCTAATCTAATCTATCTATCTATCTATCTATCTATCTATCTATCTATCTATCTATCTATCTATCTATCTATCTATCTATCTATCTATCTATCTATCTATCTATCTATCTATCTATCTATCTATCTATCTATCTATCTATCTATCTATTTGTCTGTCTGTCTGTCTGTCTACCTGTCAGTCTGTCTGTCTGTCTGTCTATCTGTCTGTCTGTCTGTCTGTCTATCTATCTATCTATCTATATATCTATCTATCTATCTATCTATCTATCTATCTATCTATCTATCTATCTATCTATCTATCTATCTATCTATCTATCTGTCTGTCTGTCTATCTATCTGTCTGTCTGTCTGTCTGTCTGTCTGTCTGTCTGTCTGCCTGTCTGCCTGCCTGCTTATCTATCTATCTATCTATCTATCTATCTATCTATCTATCTATCTATCTATCTATCTATCTATCTATCTATCTATCTATCTATCTATCTATCTATATCCAAGGGACTTAACCTAAGATATAGCAATGCTACTAAACGTTATGTACCTTTATATAACTGTTCTTATGTTAAGTCATGTAATTACAAAATTAAATTTAGTAAGTAAATAGCTGATTGTACAGTACCAAACTATGACAGTTGGCTGCACGGGAATGAAAAGAAAACATGTAGAAAATTTCATCTCAATCGGATGGACCCTTATCGAACGCATCCAATACATCCCTTACCCACATACATACATACATTCTGTTTATATATATACATATATATATATATATATATATATATATATATATATATATATATATATATATATATATATATATATATATATATATATATATATATATATATCATTCATCATCATTGGCACCTTGCCGTCTTGACAGACGATAGTTTGTGCTCTAAAAAGGTAAAAAGGCATAATAACTTTTAACTATGGCGGTAGCGAGTGTGACTGATAAGGCCAATTTGCGCTGTAAATGTCCGTTCACAGTGGGTGCATGTGAATACGTGGTCATTTCCACCATCATGCACCATCTTACGTCTCAAACGCCTTACGTCTCCTTTGACTTTATTCAATTTCTGATATTTGCCCTCCATGCAACACGTTCAGCTCGACTTGCTCCCAATGTGCATTATCAATGCCTGTATCAATCATGTCCCGCTTACACACATCTTTGTATCGTAGTAGAGGCCGACCCTGAGATCTCTTACCCATCTGTAATTCACCAAAAAAGATATCCTTTGGTATTCTACCATCATCCATCCTCCTAAGATGTCCTATCCATCTAAGTCTACGAAGACTGAGCATGGAATAAACTGTCACACAACCTGATCTTTCCAATACTTCAGTATTTGTGATTTTGTCTTGCCACTTAATACCAAGAATTCTTCGCAGACACCGCATATGAAAGCTGTTTAAATTGTTCTCTTGGTGTGAGTAAGTTGTCCAGGTTTCACTGCCATAGAGAAGAGTACTAAGGACACAGGCTTGATAGACAAGGACTTTTGTTTTGGCAGTAAGCTTCCTGTTCTCCCAGACTTTTTCTTAACCTGTTCATTGTTGTTGCTGCCTTACCAATCCGGATGTTGATTTCCTGATCTAGGGATAATTTGCTATTTACCACTGATCCTAGATATGTAAAATGGTCTACTATCTCTAGTTCGGCGTCGTCAATAAAGATTGATGGTACCCCATGTGCACCTTGTGACATAATCTGTGTCTTCTTTTTGCTAATTGTTAAACCAAATTCATAACAAGCATTGGAGAATGCAGATAGTAGACATTGCAATTCTTCCTCAGAGTGGGTCGTAACTGCAGCATCATCTGCAAAAAGCAACTCTCTGATCAGTACCCTCCTAATTTTGGTCTTAGCCTTCAATCTCTGAGCACTGTAGAGGCCGCCATCTGAGCGTGAGTGAATGTATATACCACCATCCTGATCACGAAATGCATATTTCAGTAGAAGTGAAAAGTATATTCCAAAGAGGGTGGGAGCTAGTACACAACCTTGCTTAACTCCACTCTTGATTTCAAATTCTTCTCGGCCTTTTGGCTAAGATCAAGTGCATGTGCTGGCCCTTATCCAGTAGTGCGCTTGGTCTGGTCGTGGGCCGGGATGATCATTCTCGGTTCCTTGGCTAAGATCAGACGCATTTGCTGCATCCCCCACAGTAGTGCGCCTGGTCTGGTCGGGGGCCGGGTGATCCAAGAAAAAAAACCTCACATAGGCATCACTTTAAATGTGGGCCCGGTGGACCACTGTGGGCAATAGCTCACAGTGGGACTGGGGGTCCACGCCAAAAGCAGGGGAGGCGGGGAACCAGCTAGTCTGGGATGACCGCCAAACCCCCCCCCCCCCAAAAAAAAAGAGTCTAGTATTTCCAAATACTTCCTTTGCTCTGGCTGCACTGTTCACTAATGTTCGCATTTTGGTGTGAATATCGGTGGCCCCTTCGGGGGCAAAGGCTAATATCCGGGGTAAGGGCCCCATCCCTCGCGCCCCTCACAGCGGTGTAACCCATAGACATATACCCATACACTGGAACTCGAACCCGGTTGCCTGGCTCCTATTAGGTCTACTTATCTACATAAGTATTCCACATGCCCGGGGCTTGTCTCGCTGTCTTTAAGTGGTCTCGGGACGGACCGGGGGAAGCTGAGGCTGCCGTCAGAGGCACCTGTGGACGGGGCGGTCGGGTACCCATGGACCGGAAGTAGTCAACCGAAAGTGACACCGGAAGTAGCCAAAAGTATATTCCCGCCAATTTTTCAAAAATTAGGTCCGAAATGGATCCGCTTTTTATCATCATCACGATGGATCATGACTTTTATATAGTTAAAAAATTACGTCATCAGACGGATCTGGATCCAAATTTCCGCTTCCATTACCTCCTAGGTTACTACTAATGTATGTATAGAAATAAACTAGTTTCAAGTTGTAATCATATTTAGTTATTGTTCTACAGCCATTTGTGACTTAATTATTGACTTCGCCTCTTATCTTTGACAGGCGGTACTCTTGAGTGGCACAGTAGACATCCTACCCACTCAGCCACGCACTTCTGACGGCTTCCTGCAGACGGCTGCTAAAAAATTTGGATGTGGTGTGCAATCTATCAACGGAAATGAAGACGCCGTGGTGAAATGCCTGAAACACCTGCCTGGTGAAGTATTTGTGTCCGACTTTGGGTTTGACCCGCTGATTGGATCAACATCTCACGGTGATGACCTTCTGCCGAGACCGTTCTCGGAACTTCTAAATGACACCGAGTATCTGTCCAAGGTTGGCTTCTACAGTCGAGACTATATTGTTAGTATCACCGCTGATGACGGTTACGTCCTGATCAATTCTCTCTTTGGGGTTATAGATTTATCTTCACAGGAACAGGTTTTACGAGGATTAGCCCCATGGCTGCATTTGCCTAAACGTGTTAGCCAGTCTGTTGTAAACGAGTACACAGAGATATATGGGGATTTTGAAAAGTCGCTAATTTCTTTGACCACTGATATAACCTTCCTGAAGTCAAGTTTAAGCTTTGTAGACGCCCACGCTAGACAACCAAGTTCTAAGCGGACAAGTCCAGCGAAAAATGCATATCTTTTGTCCTTTGATCACAGTCCGAGATACGTACCTAAACATTACATGCTGCATGCTCTAGACCTGGCCTATCTGTTTGACCTAAATATTAAAGAGTTTATAGAAAACGCTTACTACATCCACCTGGACGATAAGTTTTACGAGGAGGACGTTCAGCTAAAAGGCGACTACATTGACCTAGTTACAGCTTTCATAAAAACCGGGTGAGTACATATTTGATTTAACATACTCATCCTCTTCCTCTTTGGGTGTCAGGTCCGAAGCAGACACCGTGGACCATGACGATCCCATTCTCTTTGTCATCACATATTTTCATGAAGTTGAGTTGAGCTGAGTAAAGAACCGACATCACAGCACTCAGGGCATTCCCTCAAGTGCTCCATCCTCTTTTTAAACAGCCAGCGAAGAGTCTCAATACTGCAGTCTGGTTATGTGTCCGTCTGGCCTGTCCTCGGAGTACTGAATATCAGGCAAATGGGCCGACATGTGTATGTCCAACCACTACTCCATCGCGGTCCCGCCCCCTGATCGAAGCAATGATTGCGTTGTAACCGCTGCACCACCCAACGCCACAGTTTATTGTCTCCCCTGTCCACGATGTTCTCAACATCTTTCCTGAATAAGCCACATATTTACTGCCGCCAGTTTCTTCTACGAGAAACTACAACACATAAATGAAGATCGTAAACTGATTCTCAGAAAACAATAGCAAGCTACTGAGTGTAATCTTGCCTAGTACATCAACAGCAGCTGAAAAATGCCGGTGTTGACTGCAACGTCCTGTAAGGGATACGCAACATTTAAAAAAAACTGATTAGAGACATTAGATGTAGACAGTCAACATTTTTGGGAATGTTATAAAAAAAATGAATTGGAGAACTTGGTGACGACTGGTAAGATCGAAGGGAGGAGACAAAGGGAAAGACCAAGAAGTAAATACCAGGATTGCTTGGCCACGTGGCATGCTCAAGACAGAAACACGGAGCCGATACACGACTCTGGTGATCGGGTGAGATGGCAAAACATGACCGCCCTCGCTTATCGGCATGACACATGATGGATGGATGGTTTCTTCACAGTTTATTGTCTCCACTCAACAAGCCACATAGTTACTTCCTTCAGATTTTTCACATTTTATTTTCTTCCCTCAACAAGCCACATACTTACTTCTTCCAGTTTCTTCACAGTTTATTGTCTTCCCTCAACAAGCCGTATATTTACTGCCTCCAGTTTCTTCACAGTTTAATGTCTCTCCTCAACAAAACACACATGTACTGTCTCCAGTTTCTTCACAGTTTAATGTCTCCCCTCAACAAACCACACATTTACTGCCTCCAGTTTCTTCACAATTTAATGTCTCCCCTCAACAAACCACACATTTACTGCCTCCAGTTTCTTCACAGTTTATTGGTAATTCTTAGGTCAGCTTTGCCGAATGGATAAGAGCGCTCGTTATCCGGAGTGCTGATGCTGAGGTAGTGGGTTGAACCACTACAACTGTCAGTATATTTACTTCTCGTTCTTGACTTGGGGAAGTAAATTACAAGTACCTCTGAAGTCGGAGTGTGTTCGCCTTATGGCGAGGGACACTGGTAATAGGGAAAGCTAATCCACATGCAAAAACCAGTCTGGTGCACTAGAAGTTGTAGAGGCTCTACTTCCTTCTTCTCTTTCTATGAGCGCCAAACTATACTGTGTGTGTTTATTGATGTACTGTCTCAGTGGACTCAAAGGATTCCCCGATTTATTTTCTGTGTAATACTAGAAGTTGTAGCAAGTGTGTGGACTACGCTTGGGTTCAAAAGAAGAGTGCGCAAAACAAAAATAATTAATTAGTCATTCAAAACAATGTATTCCTTTATGAATGTAAACACAGCCACAATCAATAAACTATTGCTCGATTTTGCTGCTTCTCATCAATTTCATACTTTTGAGCTATTTACAAAGTGATGTGGAAAAACTAATAATGCTTTGCCTGAAATACTAAGTGTATAGTCGTTGATATTGTAAACATAGGCCGTGGGGGATAACGTTCTCAAACTTCGAATAACCGGGAAGGTTAACCCGGTCAACAAATGCCCGCAGAAGTCGGATGTGTCGGCCTAACGGCGCAAGAACGCAGCTCTGCTGTAAACAGGCACAACGCAGTCACATCCGGGGGGGGGGGGGGGGAATCCGGATGAACGCAGAAGAAGAAACTTCGAATAATATCAAGGACTATGTGCTTGGTATTTCAGCCAAAATATCATTTGTGTGTCCACCCCATTTGATATATAACTCTGTCTAAGCACCAACAATATGCAGCGAAGTATGCTAGACCAGAAATAATTAGTCCTTGTCCAATATTTGCATCCAACAAATATTACACGTTAACCGTTGGAATTTTAAACACTGCTTTGTAACACTTTTAAGCTGATCTGTTAAGCGCCCAAGTTTCACACCCATATCTAAGTGGCACCTGGTCATATTGACAGACGATATTTTGTTATCCTACATCCTTACAGGACATGCAACTCTAGTACTCTTATTTGTATTGTTCGGTCTGTTTCAGTCCATACACATTTTAATTTGTTTAGTTTTTGTATATCAACATTTATTTGTCTTTTAATTTTTCTCATCAAATTTCCATGGCCCATCAGCCGTGAACCTTGCTATCTCATCGGGAGGTGAGTTTGACCGAATGGATAAGAACGCTCGCGCTTAAACTTCCGGTGTGCTGATGTCGAGGTAGCGGGTTCAACCCCACACTGATCAGTTGGGCTTAAAGGTTGACTTCTGGTCCTTGACTTGGGGATGTACATTACAAAAGTCTGAATGAATTCGCCTGATGGCGAGGGGCCCCGGTAATAGAGAAAACTAATCCAAATGTGCCGGCTCCCTGGCCTAGGTGTTAAACGACATTCTCCATAATCCCGTTTATCCGTGTGGGATATCGCGGCGAGCGAGAAATGGAAGCGGTTCTCGCCGCGTTGGTAACTTACGGGATAAGTGAGCCGGCGGCTCAGAAAGCAATGGTAAACTACTGAACGTAATCTTGCCAAGAAATCAACGACAGCGGTAAAATGCTGGTGTTGACAGCGATGTCCGGTAAAGGATATGCGAAAAAACAAAATCCATATGTGGAATAAGAATGGGAAATTTTCAAATCAAGATTCTAAACACTGCAAAAAAAACCACTCGAGGAAACATTAAAAGACTCAAAACACGGATAAAGAAAATAATAAGTTGGTGGAACGCCGAAGTAAAGACAGCTGTAAAAGACGAAAAGGAAAAGTATAAAAAGTGGGGGGGGGGGGGGGGGGGAAGCAAACAGGAACATGTTTACATCGAAGATAGAATAGCAAGAAGACATGAGAATATAATAATATAGAGTGAAAACCAAAATGACTGGAAGGAATATGGAGAAAACCTAAATAAAAACTATAAGGAGGCAACTAGAAACTTCTACAACCAGATTAGTGCAATGAGAACCAGAGCAGAGCCCTTTGACCCAACTGAAATAATTAACAGCGAGAAAGAAGAACCAATAAATGAACAAAAACAAACACTAAAATTATGAAAGCAGTACTTCGAAAAACTTCTCAATATTCCATCTGTTGCCATTGGAACCCAAGAAACTGGCACATATGCCATCGAAGAACTAGAACCAGACATACTGAAATAATAATTTAGAGTAGCCATAAGATTAGCCTCACTGAATAAATCACCGGGACAAAACAAAATACTAAATGAACTAATTAAAGCAGCTCGAGAAGTAGGAACAGCATAGATGCATAGACTATTTAACCATGTTTAGGTAGAACAACAGACACCATCGCCATAATTATCCCAATTTGGAAACACAAAGGCAGTAATAAAAGACTGTACACAACACAGAGGCATTTCCCGTTTGAATCGTACAGGGAAAATATTTTGCAAAATTCTAGAGAAAAAACTACGACTTATAATAGAACATCAGCTAAACGAAACACAACTTGGATTTAGGAAAAACAAAGGATGCACAGATGCCATCTTTTCTCTTAGAAAACTAATAGAAAAACCAATCGAATTTAATTAGATACTCTACTTAGCCTTTGTCGACTACAAAAAGGCATTTGATAGAGTAGATGCAAACAAGCTATGGGAAATCCTTAAAAGATATGGAGTGAGTACACATATAACACAAACTATGCAGAAGCTTTAATACCAACAGTGAATGCACAGCAAGAACAAATGGAGGAGACTCAGAACCCTTCACCATAAGATCCGGAGTACGAAAAGGTTGTGTCATGTCTCCCCTCTTGTTCATAACATATATAGACATCATATGTACAGAAAGCAGCCAAAGAGAGACGGTAACAACACCGCATGAAGAACAGAACACAGAAGAAGAACCAACGGCAATTCACACCATTAAATAACTTTTATTTGCGGACAATCAAGCATTAATAGCAAAATGAGAATCAAAATTGCAAGGCCATATAAATAGTCTGAATCAAGTGTGTATGGAACATAACATGAAAATTAGCACAAGTAAAACAGAGATAATGACTGTAACCAAAGAATAAAGCACAATAAACATTCATCTATAAGAACACCCCCTGAATCAAGTAAGAGTTTCAAGTACCTAGGAAGTATAATCATCAAATGGCAATTCAGCAGACGAGATCGAAAATAGATGCAATAAGGCAAACCAACTCACTGGACAAACAGCACCAATACTAAAGAACAGACATGTATCAATAGCCATTAAAAAACACTATACAACACAATCTTCCTACCAACTCTATGCCACCAATGCCAAATCTGGACAATGGCAGAACAAGATAAAAGAAAAAAATCACAACAGAAATGAGATTCCTGAGAAGAATACTCAATGTATCAAGAAGGGATAAGATCAGAAATGAAGAATTCAAGACAAAAGTTGTGGTTATAGCAGCGCTAGATTTTATCAGCAAACAGCAGGTTAAATGGTTTGGCAATATAACTATAAGGGGCGTTCATTTGAAATCCGTTCGTGCCGCGCCGCGCATAATTGCCTACGCTAAACATGATCATGTCATAGTCATGTGATAAATACTGACCAATGAATAAAAGAGTAAGTGCTTATTGTCCCATGATGCATAGGTTCTGTTTCTGACCGTTGAGAAAACGGCCGGGTTGATCCAAAATCCGTCCAAAGAAGCTCAAAGAGCGTGTGATTCAGTTGATTTCATTTGAAGGATATCGACCAGTGGACATTCATCGAAGAATGCAGGCAGCGTACGGTAACAAATGTGTGTCGAAGACAACAATGACAGTCTGGGCACGAATGTTTCGGAAAGGACGTCAGTCAGTTCACGACAGATCTTCGACGGCCGGGTCAAGCGCATATTGTTGCAAAAGAAAAAGACATCGCCAAAATGATGCAAAAGTACAGATGAACCGTTGTCGACGCATACGTTCGCTAGCGAAAGAATTTGATGTGTCAATTGGGTCAATTCAAAAGGTCGTTCCTACGAAACTGCAATATCGGAAGGTGTGTTCACAGTGGGTGCCATTGATGTTGACCGACCACCAAAAAAGAGGAACGCTTGGGATGGTGTTTGAACCACTTGCTGCGTTATAAAGTGGAGGGTGATGCATTTCTCCTCCGCATAGTGGCAGGCGATGAATCATGGTGTCACCACTTTGAGCCGAGCAGCAAAGGAGAGAGCATGCAATGGAAGCATGCTGGATGACCAAAAAAAAAAAAAACACAAAAAAATTCAAGTTACAGGTTTCCGCTGGTAAGGTTATGCTGAGCGCATTTTGTGACCATGAAGGGCCATTGTTGGCCGACTTTAAAGAACCTGGTTTCAACATTAACTCTACCCACTACTTGCAAACACTAGACAAGCTGCAAAAAGCCATCAAGAATAAACGACCCGGCATGCTTTCTCGCGGTATGATTTTGTTGCACGATAATGCTCGTCCCCATGTCGCAAAGATTGTGCAGGAAGCATAAGCAAGGAAGAAGTGGGAAATTCTACAACATCCAGCCTGTAGTCCTGATTTGTCACTATGTGATTTTCATTTGTTCTGACCTCTAAAAACAGCTCTCAATGGGCAACGATTCCACACAGATGCAGGCGTAATGAACGCGGTAAACACTTGGTTCAGTGAGCAACCATAATCATTTTGTTTTTTTTTTACAATGGGATGCTTGCCTGAATGCCTACGGCGACTTCTTCTGACCAACCCATGGTGCATAATTCATTCAAAATAAATGCTTTGTTTAATTATACCACTTCTGTTAATGTTTCTTTCATGCTTTTGTAATAAAGCCATCGGAACGGGTTTAAATGAACACCCCTAATAGATTACCAACTTACATTATACCTTAACAAACAATGATGTACAGTGCCAGGGATCGCATGGGTGTTACTAAATCTCATCTGGGTGCTGATGGGTCTCTGATTACAGCGCCCATGCGTATAATTATTGTGTGATGTCTTGAATCTTCTGTGAGCGTTGGATGCAGAATCCCCGACCTGTTTGCGACGGCGATGATGGTGCGTGCATATTCTATATCTGTCGCAGCTGTGATCACACTTATGCCTGGCGATGCTATAATCTTCTCACTGTGGCTGGTTTCTAGTGTTATCTTAAATGCTGTATAACTCTATAACTCTGTACAGTTCACATCAGCTAACTACGTAGAACACTTAACGTATCTCGAATAACAGAACACAGTTCAGTTTTCACTCTATATTGACTCCAAGCATTAGACAATTCACATTATCAATTTCACAACATCTATCACTCTTCACAATGCTTAGAGTCTACACAATAATTATACATCTAACTAACATTGTAAGGGCTCCTTATTTGGCCATTCTACGGGAACGAAAGAACCAGGTCCAACTCCGACCATGGTTCCACGTTGACTGATTGCCTAGACGACACACTGTCCCCTCGCTTTCGATTCGCCTTGCTTTCCTCATGCTAGGCGTGAATCTATGAACCGCCGGAGCTTCCCGTTGAATTCCATGAATTAATATAGGATCATGGCATACAGACCCGACGGAAGCAGAGGAAGAGGACGGCCACATAAACGATGGATAAAGGGAATTACAGAGACCATGGGAACCTCGGTATATGAAGCCCATAAACGGGCACTCTCCTGCTGTTTATACTTCACCTCGACACCCCAAGGTACAAGAGGAAGCTGATGAGATGGGATGAATCCATATGAAAAAAGCAGTTCAGTGCTCTAGACGTAGTAGCACCTGTATGGACTACGCTTGAGTTCAAAGCGAACCCGCCCTCTCCCTCCCCCTTCCTACCGCTCCAAAACAAAATTACTCCTCGCTTTCTTTAAGTTCTCCCTTTTGTGTTGTGTGTCCATTAAGAATGATGATGACCATTCACTTCATCCAGTGGGGTTGAAAGTATGGAACCATAAGTTCTAAGATGGCTGGTAAGGCCTATTTTGGCTCGAAATATTCTTTGACAATGTGGACAAAGATTGTTTGACCTTCAAGAAGGATGATCTCCTGCACTGGTTTGTCTGTCCAGCCTTTTTTCACAGCTCTTGCAATTCTGTTTGCTTCACAAGTGATTGCACCCTTGCATAATGATGTACGCCACGAATTTCGATCTTTGGCAGCAGTCCCCCAAGTGTCGTGATGAATTCCAAAAGCTTTTATTGAGATCTTCAGAGTGTCTTTAAAGCGTTTCCCCTGACCGCCTTGGGAGCGTTTACCACGACGCAGCTCGCCGTAAAAAATTTCGTTTAGTGAGCCTGACAAGCCCAACGAATCTGAATCGTCATTAGTAAAGTTTGGATACTGGGCGTGGACGCTCTTTCTAGGACTTCAGTGTCTGGGATTTTGTCTCGCCATTTAATCTTCAATAGCTTCCCAAGGCATACTTTGTGGAAGTGGTTTAATTTCCTAGCATGTCGCTGGTAAACAGTCCAGATTTCACAAGCATATAGCAGTGTGGATAATACAACAGCTTTGTAGACTTTCAGCTTTGTTTGCAGACTTATTCCATTTCTGTCCCATACATTCTTGTACAGTCTGACAAAGGCCACGCTGACCTTGGAGATTCTTGCATTCACTTCTTCATCAATTGTGGTAACTTGGGAATTTGTCCACAACACTTAGTCTATGACCATTCACTTTGAAATTCGGCACAGTGTGATTAATACAAGGAGCTGGTTGGTACATAACTACAATCTTCTCCAAGTTGATATTGAGCCCAAAGTTGGCACACGCGTATGAGAAAGCTGAAACATTGTGTTACATGTATGCCTCTGGGTTGACACATAGAGCACAATCATCAGCAAACAGGAGCTCTCTGACGGTGTCGCTGGCTGTTTTGATTTTGGCTTTCAGCCTTCTGAGATTGAACAACTTTCCATACATGCGGTAGGTGATGTCTATTCCAATGTCTTTGTTCTCAAAGGTATTCGTCAGCATAGCTGAAAACATTAGGCTGAACAGTGTTGGTGCCAGTAAACAACGGATAGAGGGAATTACAGAGACCATGAGTATCTCGATATATGAAGCCCATACACGGGTAATCTCCCGCTTTTTATACTTCACCTCGACAATGCAAGGTACAAAAGGATTCTGATGAGATGAGATGAATCCATATGCAAAAATCACTCCAGTGCTCTAGATATAGTAGCACGTGTGGGGGCTACTCCTGAGTTCAAAGCCAACCCACCGTCTCCCTCCTCATTCCTCCCTCCGCTCCACAACACAATTACTCCTCGCTTTCTTTAAGTTCTCCCCCTTGTACTGTCTGTTTGTATGTCTGTCTGCATGTGTCTGAGCTTTTCAATAGATAATTGTGTGTCTATCTATCTGTCTGTTCCTTCGTCAGTGTCACGGGATGCTGCGAGTTTAGTGATTCCCCGATAAACTGGAATATAAAATTACGTGCAATGTATGAGGATGGAAAATTATGGACCGTGAGTCAGAATAACAATCAAGTACTTCAGTCTGAGGTGAGGACAAATTGACGGTCATTGACCGAATGGTATAGAAGTAGGATACAATGTGAGGGGTCATTGACTGCCAATTTCACCGGACAAATCAACGCGGAGACATCGGGTTGGGGAACACACGAAGACGTTGATCAAAGAGTTAGAACTCTTTGATGTACGACGAGTGGTGAACGCGGGACCAGCGGAGGAACGGGACGGAGCGGGCAACGAACGAATACGTGACTTCACAGACTTTGATGTGGAGAATTACGGCAAATTTGATTGTGGATCAAAAATAACGGAGAATTGGACACTGAGTATAAATAGTTGTAAACTTGTTTTTGTAGTTAGTGTGTGCTCCCAAACTGGGACGGAGATTATCTATGTGTCCGTTATTAGAAAAGAGATATACTTCCCTTATTGTTTAAAGGCGATGGGATATTAGTGCATAAGTGCTTGTGTATTTCAATTCATGGACTAACATAGATTATATAAGGTAATCTAGCCTTAGCGTAATAGTCTAGCATAGGGAACTAGGTGTTTGTGCTTGGCTTTTACCATTTCCTTCTTTTAGCTAATCGTTTAGACTTTAGTGAACTCATCTGTCTTATGTCAGAGTATCTTTCGGAAGCGTCTGAGTACGGCTGGAGAAAGGCTCTCACATAAGAATTAGTCTGAAGCAGACTCATATCACCTGATTAAATATATCTCCCACAGGTTTCACGAAAACTCCTGACATACTCAGAGAAGATTAAAGAAATTAACTTCACTTGTGCAGTGAAAGTACGTCACTAGAACAAGTTAAACATAGCCATTCACTAATCGTGGGCCGACATAACGAATAGCAAATAACAGGTTTTTTGAAAACCATGGAAAGGACTTTCATTCTATAAAGGCAGAGCTACATAGGCTAAATATATTTGAAATGGGGTACTCACCTAAAAGTAACATTGAAGAACTCAAGAACAGTGTACATGTATTCAAAAACTGTTAAGTAATTAAGAGACAGTGGTGATGTGTTTCGGTGATGGATTTTAATATCTTCCAAGAAAGGGAAATATGCTGAATTCAAACTTATCATAATCGCATGAATTTTATAGTGATGCAACGGTGAACAGTTTTTCAATATTGGATTACGTCCAGACTCAAGTGGAACGGAGCATCCAGGGTGAGAGCTGTCCATATATTGTGTGATGTCTTGTGGCTTGGCCGTATGCAGATGAGAGATAGATACGGAGCATAGACATTCAGAGTCCTATCTTGCACTCACAATAGAAGACACTACAAATTACATATACACATTCAATACATACAACTGACATATTTTTCAGCAATAAATATTTTATTAATTGTTGGAGGAAACTGTTGTCAGGGTATGTTATGAAGGAATAAGAGAGAGAGAGAGAGAGAGAGAGAGAGAGAGAGAGAGAGAGAGAGAGAGAGAGAGAGAGAGAGAGAGAGAGAGAGTAGAAGACAGAACGGAGGAGTGTAGACAAAAGTCTGTCAATAATTCCCAAGTATAAGGATCTTAAAGGTGTGCTTGTTGATTCCACTTTCCTCCCGGGACGACAAGCGACATTAAATGGTGGAGCAGCGAGGTACCTGCATATTGGTACATTAAACTGGTAAATGCATAGCAGGGTACATGCATAGCAGGGTAACTGCCTAGCAGTGTACACGCATAGCAGAGTACATGCATAGCGGGGTACCTGCCCAGCGTGGTAGATGCAAATTGGTATAATACCTACATATTGGGATATACATATAAGTATACATATTGATGACTTTTAATGGAAGCATGTCCATGGGATATATGGTGCCATTACATTTATGTTAGAGACATTACATTAATGTTGGGGACCTTACAGTGAGAAATATCCAGACAGGATGAATGCGGATAGGTGTTAAGACACATTACTTATTTGTGCACACGTTTACACGTCTACATAAGTCTTTATCCTAAATCTCCTCTTGTGGTTGAGAGAGTAGTTATGGTGCACTGTGTGGTGTCGTAGATAAAGAAATATTTAGATAGACATATATATATATATATATATATATATATATATATATATATATATATATATATATATATAAACTTAAATTTATATAGTGAGTACTTACTTACTGCCTTGAAGTGTCTTTACTCTACCTGCTGACTCACCTTCTTTAACTATGGCCACTCCTAAACTAACGACGGCGGAACTTAGGGCAAACGGGGAAGAAATTGGTTTATCTGGTTCGGCCCTAACCGATTACGTACAGGAGAGGGAGAGGGAAATTCGCCAAGCAGAAAGGGAAGATCGAAAGGCGGAGTTGGAATTGAAACGAAGGGAAATGGAACAGAGCAATAAGCGGTTGGACGCGGAGGACGCCAACAAGAACAGAGAACATGAATACCGCATGAGATAACTAGAACTCAAAACACAAACTAAGGGAGAAATTGAGGGAGTGGAAGGAGGATCCTCTTCAATTGGTTCAACCAACATGAGTGGACCTAGCTACCATGCAATGAAGTTTCCCTTAGCTGTTTATGATGAATCTACAGAAAGATTTGACCAATACGCAAATCGCTTCGAAGCCATGTCAGTCGCTATGGGACTGGATAGAAGCAGATGGTGTCTTAAATTAGCCCAGGGATTACGAGGTTCGGGTTACGAGGTTTACACACGCCTACCACCAGGACATGAAAACAACTACGAAGAATTAAAAGCCGCTTTGATGAAACATTATGAGATCACCGCACAAACGTATCGGAAGAAGTTTCGATCGGCAAGAAGAGAGCCGGGAGAGCTATTCGCCGCCTACAGTTTAAGGCTGAAATCATATCTCCAAAAATGGATGGATTTGGCAGAGTTCAAGCGGGACTATGAGAGTCTGGAAGAGCTGATGGTAGTCGACCAGATGCGCCAGCAAATGTCAGAACCACTGAAGACATTTTTAGGAGAACAAGGGGCGGAACGGCTTGATGTTGTGAATAAGCTGGCGGAAAGATTCGTAGAAGTCCATGGGGAAGCTAAAGAAACCAATATACCCACCACAAAAGGTCAGGAGAAACAAGACCGAAAGAAATCTAAAAACTGGGAAGGAGAAAAAGTGGAACCTTATATGAAGACGTCAATGGAGAGTTCAGAGAAGGTGAAGGAAGGAAACCAGAGCACCTCGAATTCTCCAGCAAAACGACCGTGGTCTGAGAAGTGGTGTTCGATCTGCAAGTCGCCCTCTCATAACACAAAAGACTGCAGATCGAAACCGAAAAGCTATCACTTCGCGGCATGCCAAGTGATTCCTAAGAAGGTGATCACAGACAAGGCTGAGGTCGGCGAAGAAGCTCTGACTAAAGAGAGCACACGGAAAGCTTGGAAGGGAAAATGGTGCACACACTGCAGGTCGAAAGCACATAATACTGTGGACTGCAGATGCAAGGAAAAGGTCGAGGAGGTGGAAGACACTCCGGACCAAGAGAGGCCACCTGTGGTTGAACTGATTGAAGTCAATGGCCAGCAGGTTGCTTGTCTCTACGATTCAGGTTTGGATGGGGAAGCTGTGATAGATGCCAGCCTGGTAAGCCCAGACCAACTTACAGGGGAGACCATTGAGATACAGCCGGCAATGAGGAGTGCTGTTACCATGACGCTGCCAATCGCCAAGGTGGAGATTAAGTCCAGGTACGTCACGGGCATTATTCCAGCAGCTGTATTAGCTGACTCCCTATTTCCCATGATCATTGGTACGAAATATGTCTTCTTGGGGGTGCCCAAACAGCCAGCCCACAGGGGAGCAGTAGCCAGTGGATCTCAAGGGAAGAAAGAAGAGGCAGAGACACTATGCGACAACTCAGTGATAGGGGAATTGCATACTGCCCAGAGGAAGGATACTACGTTGCGTCCTTGCTACAGGAAGCTGCAAAGAAGTGCTGACTCACCAGAACGGGGACAGTACTTTCTGAGGAATCGGCTGCTTTACAGGAGAGCCGGAAGAGGAGACAACCTGCACGAGCAGTGGGTGGTTCCAGAGACCCACCGTCCTCACATTCTTCAGAGTGGACACACCATAGCCGAGAATCGACATATGGGTGTCAGAGAGACATTGCAGCAAATTTCCGGCCATTATTGCTGGCCAGGAATGACCGGAGATGTACGCCGGTGGGTTAAGTCTTGTTCAGAGTGCCAGAAAGCACCACCCAACAATCGGACTAAGAGTAAAATAGCTCTTAAGGTGGAAGACCAAGTGGAAGTATGGGGTCCAGAAGAGACTAATATACTCCAAGTAGGATGGAAAGGACCTTATCCTGTGGAAAAGGTGGTGTCCAAAAACATCTACAAAATCCGGATCAGGGAAGAACTGAAAAATCTCCCTAGGCATCTCATTAAGAAATATGAGGAGAGATCAGAGAGCAAATCTTCGCACCTTATGGTGATGGCAGCCATTGGGAAAAAGGTTACAGGTCCAGACGAAGACCAGAGATCGCCAGTACTACATAGGAGGGCATATGGGAAAGTACGTGATAGGTCAGATTTACCCAACGAAGGGAGGAGGGAAATCACACGTCAGGGAAAGGACAAGAGTGAAACCTTCACTAGTAACCAAGTTCAGAAGGGTGGGTAACGTCGGGAAAGGCGAGAAATACCCAGGACTCCAACCGAAGATTGGCTAACCAGATCCAATATCGCCCGAGATGGTCCTGGAAGGAAAAGTCCAGGAGTTTTGGGAAAGACGATTCTGTCCAACGCGGACGAGGCGGAAAATCCCCAGATGCAAAGCCTGGGGAAACCAAGAGGACATGGAAACAGTGTTACAGTCAGGATGGGACAATCCGTCTGTATTGTGAGCCGTCGCTTACGCAAGTCGAAAGTAGGTCGACCGGACGTACAGGGGCGATGTGCCAACACTAGTTTCGGTCATGAGTAGTATAATAGGCTGTCAGTGAGATCGCCTACTGGATGAGGAGGTGAGCCATGTGAGGATCCAGTCATATCATCAACACTTGATGTTCCTAGCTACTTCGCAGAAGCTCAACGCAAGGTTGATGTGATGGTCGTTGTTGCTGCAGCCGTACAACTTCACAGTGGAGTACATCCCTGGTAAGGAGAATGTAGGAGCGGATTTCCTATCTAGACATCCAACTCCAGAGGAAGAGGAATAGGTTGTTGGATCATAGGAATCAAAACTACAGTGAGGAAGAGTCGACGCGGTCAATTCTCTTAAGAGAATGTCACGGGATACTGTGAGTTTAGTGATTCCCTGATAAACTAGAATAGTAAGATTGATTGCAATGTATGAGGATGGTTAACAATCGAGTACTTCAGTCTGAGATGAGGATAAATTGAAGATCATTGACCGAATGGTATAAAAATAGGATACAGTGTGAGGGGTCATTGACCACCGATTTCAACGGACAAAACAACGCGGAGACATCGGGTTGGGGAACCAACGGGGGAACACACGAAGTAGTTGATCAAAGAGTTAGAACTCTTTGATGTACGACGAGTGGTGAACGCGGGAACCAGCGGAGGAACGGAACGGAGCGGGCAACTAACGAATACGTGACTTCACAGACTTTTGATGTGGAGAATTACGGCAAATTTGATTGTGGATCAAAAATAACGGAGAATTGGACACTGAGTATAAATAGTTGTAAACTTGTTTTTGTAGTTAGTGTGTGCTCCCAAACTGGGACGGAGATTATCTATGTGTCCGTTATTAGAAAAGAGATATAAGTCCCTTATTGTTTAAAGGCGATGGGATATTAGTGCATCTGCGTTTGTGTATTTCAATTCATGGACTAACATAGATTATATAAGGTAATCTAGCCTTAGCGTAATAGTCTAGCATAGGGAACTAGGTGTTTGTGCTTGGCTTTTACCATTTCCTTCTTTTAGCTAATCGTTTAGGACTTTAGTGAACTCATCTGTCTTATGTCAGAGTATCTTTCGGAAGCGTCTGAGTACGGCTGGAGAAAGGCTCTCACATAAGAATTAGTCTGAAGCAGACTCATATCACCTGATTAAATATATCTCCCACAGGTTTCACGAAAACTCCTGACATACTCAGAGAAGATTAAAGAAATTAACTTCACTTGTGCAGTGAAAGTACTTCACTAGAAGCAACTTCAACATAGCCATTCACTAATCGTGGGCTGACATAACGAATTGCAAATAACAGGTTTTTTGAAAACCATTGAAAGGACTTTCATTATATAAAGCAGAGCGAAATAGGCTAAATATATTTTAATTGGGTACTCACCTAAAAGAAACATTGAAGAACTCAAGAACAGTTTACATGTATTCAAAAACTGTTAACTAACTGTAGACAGTGGTGATGTGTTTTCACGGATGGATTCTATTAACGTAAAAAGAGGAAAACTCTGTCTACTTAAAAGACTTACGGGGATCACATTATTTTACGGTGATCCAGCTGTGAACAGTTTTCAATAACGGATTACCTCCAGACTCAAGTGGAACGGAGCATCCAGGGTGAGAGCTGTCCATATATTTGTGTGATGTCTTGTGGCTTGGCCGTATGACGATGAGAGATCCGATACGGAAGCATAGACATTCAGAGTCCTATCTTGCACTCACAATAGAAGACACTACAAATTACATATACACAGTCAATACATACAACTGACATAGTTTTCAGCAATAAATATGTTATTAATTGTTGGAGGAAACTGTTGTCAGGGTATATTATGAAGGAATAAGAGAGAGAGAGAGAGAGAGAGAGAGAGAGAGAGAGAGAGAGAGAGAGAGAGAGAGAGAGAGATAGAGAGAGAGTGAGTAGAAGACAGAACGGAGGAGTGTAGACAAAAGTCTCTCACTACACACACACGCACGCACGCACGCACGCACGCACACACACACACACACACACACACACACACACACACACACACACACACAATAGATTAGGTTTAACTGACAGTAATCTTTGATTTTCTTTTAACTTGTACACAGAAATCCCAACAAGAAATTAACTGAACAGAAGAATGTCGTATGGCCACCCTTTGATACAGAGAAAAAAAGTTCTCTGAGCTTTTCCCTGCAACCATCAGTTAGAGAGGACATTTTAGGAGACAGACGCTTCATCTGGGAAACCTTAGTGCCTCACTGGCTACAAGACGAGCAGCAATCAGAAAGTAGAGAAGAGTTGTAGAGTGCTGAAAGTAAAACAAGATATGATTAAATAACTTGTTGACATTAGAAGTTAGCATGTAAAGTGTTCAACGTAAAACAAGACATAATGAATTAACTAATTTTTTGACATTATAAGTTGGCATTTAAAGCGCTCAAGGTGAAATAAACCTGTATTTTAGGGAAGCTAGTTAGCTAGTTAGTCGCGGTTCCAAATTCACAGCAACGGGTTGTCCCCAATATGCTCCGTTTCTGTGCTAGTCAATATCACACAGAATGCTCCTCACTGCCCAATGTGAAAAGTGGAAAAAAGTGGAGTCTCGGCAAGCCAACAGCCCGCACACGTACACTGTGCATAATGCCGCCGCCAAAATGCCATCACAAAAGTCCTTCATGAAAAAACAAAACAGTTCATCGTCGATGGAATCGGCAGTCACCAGAACGACTTCATTGACCCGGGTTTTATCCCATACGGCTCGGGCTCTTTCCGCGGGGCGACCCGCCTAAAACGAAGCACAAAGCACGAACACCGTAGTACCAGGGACGACTCCCAGGAGTCTCCTAAAAATGCACTCGTGAACCGAAAAGGCACACCAGTAAATTCAGCAACAGCCGGCCGCTATCGTTCACGGCACAAACAACCGCGGACAGATTTAAAAGCATTCCACACGAAAGTAAGCTAAATGGTTATAACCATGGACTGGGATCTGTATAAAAGAGAAACATATACGCCAGCTGGCAGTGTCATGATGATGATGATGGAATTGTCATCAATGACAGGTGACATCGAGGTTATGACTTGAGGTGTATAGGTTATGCATAGAATACAGCAACTCGTATACTAATGAATGTTTATGTTGTGTGCATTATATACATGTTGTTACAGAATAAATTATTTCACACGTGTTTTTGTGAGTTATTTTGTTTTACTTCATCACCTTCTTCATCTGCACTTCATATCCCAATGCGTGGACCCTCAGCTAATGCACACCAAAGCCTGTGTAGGCTTGTTCATTATTGTTCATTTTGCAGCTAAAATTGTCTACGGGATGAGTTGGCAAGTCTCACTCCAACCATGTTTGCTCTTACTGACTAACATAGTGGATAGGCAGATGATCTTGGAAATGATCTTAGATCTTGGCTGATTGTCTCCCTGCACAGTTTACAGCCAAAGCTTTTACTTTGTGGACCCAGTTTCGTCGCTTAGCTACTGTGTTGAGTGTTGGGTGCGACATTGAATTTAATTCGAAATGCGTTAACTGTGACTGTAGTGACATGAAATTTGAGAAAAATGCTGACTTCTTGTTTGTTGGCACACCGGGCGTCTGCCATATGCGATAATGCGTGTGCGGGCTGCTTGTGTTTGTTGAACAGCTGTCTTCTTCAACAATGAAGTGCATACTCGAATGAAGGACGGCCTGATGTCGGTGCTCTGACGAGTTTGGTCTTGTCAAAACTTTGTGTTTCCTCAGGTGTTCAGATGGGACAGCGAGTGGATTTCGCTGGCACAGGAATGAAATACCTATCGCTGGGATGTTGAAACGGTGTTGCTACTGATGCTGCTGCCCCTCCTCCTCCTCCTACTACTACTACTACTACTACTACTACTACTACTACTACTACTACTACTACTACTACTACTACTACTACTACTACTACTACTACTACTACTAACCTTGCCACCTCCACCACCAGAACCACCCCACTACTCTTTATTATTAATATTACTACCACTATCACAATCACAGCAACAACAACAAAAACAACATCAACAACAACAACAATAACAACAACTACTACTACTACTACTACTACTACTACTACTACTACTACTACTACTACAACTACTACTACTACTGCTACTACTACTACTACTACTACAGCTACTACTACTACTACTACTACTACTACAGCTACTACTACTACTACTACTACTACTACTACTACTATTACTACTACCACCATTCTTTGTTGCCTCATATGGCATATATGGTAGATTATCATTATGATTATCATGCCGGTAGGCGTGGGCGGCTATGTCTTGCCATCTCACTCGATCACTAGAGTCGTGGATCAGCTTAGTGTCTCAACCATACCACGTGGCCAGACCATACAGGTATTTACTTCTCTATCTTTCCCTGTTCTCTTTCCCTCGATCTTGCCAGGTGTCACCAAGTTCTCCAATTTATTTCTTCTCATAACATGCACCAAAATGTTGTCTACGCTTTATTTCTCTAATCAATTTACGATCTCGAGGATCCGTACAATAGAGTTCGATATGATATTTTGATGACCGTAGTGATAGAGTAGGGGTCAATCCCTGGTTGGTGAACTGGATAGCAGCCGTCCTGCATTCTCGTCGAGTTGCTCTCCGTCTGGATGCATGGGCCTCAGAGCCACATATGTTAACACCGGGACTGCCACAGGGGTCTGCAATCTCACCGGTGCTTTTTAACGTGTATACGAGCAAGATTTCAAACCTAGAAGCACCAGGGGTTGGAAGAATACTAACATTTGCAGATGATATTCTGGCATATAGGCAGGGGAGAGATAGGGAGCAAACAGCCCAGGAGCTACAAGCGACAGTAGACAAAGTTATTGACTGGTGCACTGAAATGAGTGCTGTCATCTACCCGGAAAAGGCGGCTGTTTTGTGGTGCTCTCTGTACAACAGGATTGTGAGAGCTGATGTACCAAGCCTCGCGATAGATGGTAGAAGCGTCAACAGAGAGAACAAACTGAAGTATCTGGGAATCACATTTGACAGGAGCCTATCTCTCAAGGGCCATGTGGAGACGGTCATGACAAGGTCTCAAAATGGACTAAGAGCACTTAAAACTATGGCTGCAATGGACATAGAGCAGAGAATGCTTTTCACGCTATACTAGCACTTGATCCTCTCAGTGATTGATTATGGACTAGGACTGCTCACTGTCTCAAAGAGTCAGCTGGTGAAATTAGAGCGCATACAGAACGAATTTATGCGGGTCATTCTGGGATGCACCAGAGACACCTCAGTAGCGTGTATGCGTTAATCCTTGGTCTGCCGACTTTTGCTGGTAGGCTCAACGTGATGCAGGCGAAGGCATACCTCAGAGTAGCTGCAGACACATATCACCCTCTGTATGAGGCGCTGGACGCAGTTAAGGGTCAGCGACTGATAAGAGGGAAATCATTGATGGCTCAGGCGGAGGATACAATCAGACAGGTGTGCATCTTGGAGAACATTAGGAGAGGAGAGGAGTGGGTCAGAGTGCCTGCGGAGCAGTCAGACTTGTGCAGAGTTATAATCACATTGAGCCGGGAGTGGAAATGTGCAAGTGGAAATCCAGCAACTAATTCAGGATAATGGTCGCTCAGGTGATGTGATTATCCACACAGATTGGTCGGTGTTGAGAGGTAGGAGAAGTGCATGGGGGTTCTTAGCAAAAGCTAATGGTCGACGTTTGGTGCAGGAGAGCCTGGCATATGATACCACAACATCTAGCTTAAGAATGGAGGTGGAGGCGGTCAGTGCAGCTATCCACTGGATGGAGAATAGGACACACACACACACACACACAACGTGATTGTAACTGACTCAGAAAGCATGCTGAGGAGGGTGAGGACAGGCAAGCTTCCGGCAGAGTGGATTGCTTCGCATCGGAGGTCACGGATGACAAGCATCGCCTGGATCTCTTCTCAGGGGCACGCCGATGTGCTGGGGAATGAACAGGCCTACAGGTTGGCTGGCTCGGCAAAACTTGGTGGAGTATTGATGCATGACAAGGCAGACGTGGTTGCGGCCTTGTGGGAGCACGTGTATACCTCAGAGGGGCAAATGGATCACCATGGTCTGGCAAGATTGAGACAGCGAGGGGTGCCGAGGGGAACTGGCCGACGCTCGACGCTCAGAGGAAAGGCGAGACGGACTTATAATCAGATTGCTACTGGCACTATTGGTGTTGGAACTCTTCACTGGCTGCTGAGGATGGGGACGGAGCGCTTATGGGAATGCCCCGAATGCTGTGATGTCGGTTCCTAAGTCAATCAATCAATCAATCAATCAATCAATGTACGATTTTAATTTGTTTCTTAGGACTTGGTCATTGGTTTTGCTGTCTGCCCATGGTAGTCTTTGCATTTTTCGTAGAAACCACATTCACACAGCCATCATATGTTTGTCTGCTTGTCTGCTCATTGTCAACGCTACACGACCATTCAAAAGTACAGGTTCTATGTGCACCTCAACACTCTTTTTCTCGTTGCAATTTACATCTTTTTAATTGTCAGTACTTTTTTCAACTTGCAATAGGCTATCATCGCCTTGACAATTCTTGTTGTAATTTCTTCAAGGCATCTAACATCAGATGTTATGACTGTTAAGAGATAATTGTACGGATTCACATGTTTAAGAATATTCCCATTTACTTGTATATTAAATTGTGGTATTTCCTTATTCCTAGTGACAATCATAATCTGTGACTTCTTACAATTTAATTCAAACCTTGTTTGTTCACTGTGTGCAAGAATTGCATCTACTAAATGTTGCAGATCCTGCTCATTGTCTGCAGTCAATACTGTATCATCCGCATATCTAATATTATTGATGTTTCTCCCCCATGTGACGAGATGCTTCGGCAGCCCCAGAATTTTTCCTATCATTCTTCAAACAAATGACATACCAAAAAGGAACGATAAAAGAATAAAACGATTATTTTTTGTATATCCATTACAGGACATTGCAGTCAGCATCAGCATTTTTCAGCTGCTGTTGATGTACTAGGCAAGATGACCCTCGGTAGTTTGCCATTGCTTTCTGAGCGACCGGCTTAATACCCCGTAAGTTACCGCTACCGATTCTCGCGCAGGTTACATTACTCACGTGAATATACGGGATTACGGAGAAAATCGTTAACCCTTAGACCAGGGAAACCGGCTGTACTATTACCACCACCACCACCACCACCACCACCACTACTGCTACTACCACCACCACCATAACCACCACCACCACCACCACAACCACAACCACCACCAATATTCCTGACCGGTGAAAAAGATACTGCCCGCGTAAAAAAAAATCGGACGTCACAATCGCACGTAGATCGTAGATCAAAACACCGTCTGGTTTCTACGTCTGAGGAATCTCCACTTTGAATTCCCGATCAAACGCCGACAACCCAGACTTAACACCTTACGTCTAGACAGAGCGGAGGCAGTCAGCATGCAAAATATCACCAACGCTCGTACTTGGAGATAGGACATTCAGCCGGACAGATGTGTGATCTTAAGACGGAAATAGAATGCAAGCCTAGCACCTCGTCGCAATGCAGGAGATAAAGCTAGATAATTCCCTGGAAAGCGAGGATGCAACAGCAGATTGGAAGGTAAGTATAACGTAACTTACATTGCATAACCGAAGCGTGTTTCAAGACGCATGGAGAAGAGTAAGTCATAATTGATTGACAGATGAAAACACAGTCCATAAGGCAAAGAGAGGAGGGGTTAAACGAATTCTGGACTTAATACGTCTCTCTATCACGTCCAACGTGGAAAAGAGGAGGAGTTAACAGGAGAAAGGAATAAGTAATTATCCCACATGAACTATTTAAACGACTGTCATTGCCTACAAACTTCAGATGCTTGCACAATAGCATATTCCAAGGATACCTTATGGGGAACATCTTGTTCCATCCGACTTAAAGACTAAGTCCAGTGACATAATTTCCTATGCTATAAACTCAGGTAATACCAACATATTATTTTGATCATGTGTCTGCTGTTTGAGGTTTGTGTGTTTTCTGTTTCGAATTTTACTCTTTCAAACTTCAAGCGTGTAGATTTTCTTTTTACTTATTGTTACAGCTCTGGTCTTTGCTGTTTCACCGTGAACTTTATTTTCTGCTTTTTCTTACATTCGCTATTTTGTTTCCTGATTTTGTGTACGTGATAATTTGGAGAAATCCAACATCATACAAGCCACGTGAGGGTGTGGCCTAATCGCATACAGGATATACCTTTATATTTGTCCTACAAGCACATTGGAGAGACTGACTACTTAGGTGAAACTCCTTAAAGTAAACAGTCAAGTGAGAACGTCCAAATTATTGGACCCACATTTAGAATGCCTACCAAGATTGGTGTGAAACCACTTGGAGGGAGAAATGTCACCAGTTCACCTTGTCTGCGAGATGATGTCTGCATGAGGACAGACAGAGGACCTAGGAACCTCATTTTTCCAGACATGTTCAGGGAAGGCCTTTAATGTTCGACAAGGATGTGCAACTAAGCCCTTCCGATAAGACAGTATGAGAGAGAGAGAGAGAGAGAGAGAGAGAGAGAGAGAGAGAGAGAGAGAGAGAGAGAGAGGGAGAGAGAGAGAGAGAGAGACAGACAGAGAAAGAGAGAGAGAGAGGGGGGGAGCGAGTTAAAATCAGATGAGAAATACTCATCTATATATGGTTATGTGAACACACATTTATGCTCTAAACTAGATATGTTTTACATGTTTGAACTAGAGATATTATATAGAATTGGAGATGGATGTGTGTGTGTGTGTGTGTGTGTGTGTGTGTGTGTGTGTGTGTGTGTGTGTGTGTGTGTGTGTGTGTTATGAATTATATTTATGTAACATACATATATATAATGAGATGTGTAGACGTAGATACTACCCATCTCCGTTCGTTTCATTCCAGCCCTTTTAGGTGCCATTGGTAGTCAACGATCCACCCACACTAAGGAGTGACTGCTCATTGGGAAAAGACCAATTTGAAATCTTTCCATTTGACAGTGCAGCGCGTTTCACCGGGAAGCGTGATATAAATGTCGCTTCAGTTGAGTTATAACATCATAATATCAATGATCATCATATTATCAC
The DNA here is from genome assembly GCA_014155875.1 of Cepaea nemoralis. Taxonomy (NCBI): domain Eukaryota; kingdom Metazoa; phylum Mollusca; class Gastropoda; order Stylommatophora; family Helicidae; genus Cepaea; species Cepaea nemoralis. Next base: position 151,153 of record JACEFZ010004263.1, read on the forward strand.
CAGGAATAAGAAATACACAACTTTTGTATTTTAAAATCAGTTCGTCCATATTGAGTATAACTGTATGTGAATGTATGTGTAGCTTAAGTGAGTGCACACATTCGTAAAACAGTTTGGGGGATCAACACTATATCATTCCAGGGGGAGACACGTCATGGAGGTACCTTGCCTATGCAGCTTTATTGACCTAGCTTATCCTGCATATCTTCATTCTTCTTTCTCACTCCTGGGGGATACCAAGAGCAGCTGCATCTATCTTTCCAAAGGGTGACATTTCGGCTGTTTTTTTTTTGAGTATGTAGGGACTGTGTCTTTAATAAGTATAACATACATTTGTCCCGAGTTTTCTCTATGGGATCTGGGGTAGTAATTAGTCACTTCTGACAAAGTTAAAGGATCTCAAACAGCTCCCAGAACTACACACCAGTAGGAGAAATAATGACTTTTGACTGAGTCGTTGCCCGCCCGGGATCTACTTTAGTTAACATTTGACACCACCAATGATAATACCTTACATATCTTTTATAATTCTGAAAAATATTTTCACTGGACAGAGAAAAAGATCTGGAGACATTACACATCCCTGTCTCACACCTCTCTTAATAGGCTGATATTGACCTGCTTCATTATCAACTCTTATGGCAGCTTGTCGTTTCCAATACAAGTTTTTACAAGTCTGAGGTCTCACCCATCAATTTGTAGATCTTCAACCATCTTTATCAAGATGACATGTCTTACTCTATCGAAAGTCTTTTTGTAGTCAATAAAGCACAGATGTAGATCTTTATTTACTTCTATCGAACGTTCAATTACTTTTCTCAGCCTAACACAGCATTTAATGTAGTCTTGCCTTCTACAAACCCACATTGTCTTTCTTCTCTTTCAGGTTGACTTTTCTTCTTAACTCTTTGCTTGATAATTCTTAGCAAAATTTTCGTGATGTGACTCATTATACTAATTGTTCGATGTTGGTAACATTCCAAGGCTCCTAATTTCTTTGCGATTGCAATAAATACAGAATTATATAATTCATGAGGTATATCTCCAGTATCATATATTGTTTGCCAGTTTTCATATGGTTAAGAACATTCCGAACCTCCATCTTCAAAATTGATGGTCCTTCATTATTATTTCCAATATCATACTGTTCTTCTCTGTTATGAAGGTTCTTCACATAATCTGACCATACATGTAACATTCTTATCCTTTCCAATTATGATTTTTTAATCCTGCTAATATATGTGTTCTTTTATTCCCAAGCTCCTGTTTTGCTTTGTGCGTTAATTTAGTAGTTGTTTTTTTTTTTTTTGGGGGGGGGGGGGGAGGGAGTGGGTGTACGGGTTGCCAGGCATTGGTATTACCTTTAGTCAGGATGACTGTCACGCTCTTTTCAGGGCACATCCCCCACTGGAGCAAGCCTGATATCCAGCTCACGCCTGTGGCACCTAGTAGCTGTCAGCATGCGACAGCGGCTCCCCCCTCCCCCCGGGCAACAGCAGTGACAGGCTGGCTAAACCAGGCGTGGGTAATCGATTTGGTGTCAAACCAATCGGTGAACCAGGGTATGCCTACCCAGCATGTGAAGACAGGATTCGACAGTCTGCGCGGAAGAAATCATTGTTGACTCAACGGGCAAGATGGCGTATACCTGCAAAGCGTTGTGGAACGTAATGAGCGTGGCAAGGCACGTAGAGCGCCCTGTTCATCCAATGCATCCGTATTCGTCTCCAGTCGTCTTTACGTATCTTGCCACTGGACTCAGATGGACTCAGTCGAGAGAGTGAGGTCGACGAATTGCGCAACTCTTCCTCACTTTAATCCAATTCATCGCGCAAGTATTTCTTCATACAACTTCATATATCACCTTCAAGCCCTGTGGCGATGTACGAGCGGCGAAGCGGCAGGCGTGGGTATGCTGGTAGCCGTAGTCGCAGACCTGCACACAGGTGGCTCCGGTCATATGGTCGTCTTCTACTGACCGGAGCAGCAGTTGGATTCGGCAGCCCCCTGAGCGACTGAGCAGCCCTCTATAGGAAAGAACTGCTCACCTCCATAGCATGCGGAAGGAACAGAGGCTAGAAAAGGTGCCCTAAACATTGCCTGCTCCATCATTACCTGACCAGTTAGACGCGGTTGGTGGGTACGCTATACTGCGGTCGACATACAAGCAAAGTAAAAACAGGTAAAGCTAAAAAGCTAAAATTCCCCATATTCCCTTGACAATCGGAACTTGGAATGAACACACCTTACTTGATAGAGACGACGCGTCGGGCCCAGAGAGACGAACAGCACTGATTGGGAGAGAGCTGGGCAGGTACTTCTCCTTCTTCTTTACGTTCATCCGGAGTGTTTTTTTTTTCCAGATGTGATTGCGGTGTGTCGAGGCACCTTGGATCGAAACCCTTAGGTCAACACATCCGGCTTTTAGCGTGCATTTTTGACCAGGTTTGCATTCCTGTGAGACTCTCACTTTTATGGTACCGTCCACCTCCCAGTTGGTCAAGTTTGAACAGTCGGAGACTTCACGGTCATATCCCTCAAAGGAAGGCAGGGACAGTCCACAGCATTTTCCGCCATCCTGGGTGGCTTCCATAATTGCAGAGCCGACACATGGCGCTCTGGTGCTGGGCTCACCGAGGGAATCGTCACGTCCTGCTCATGGCTGCTTTAATTCCTCACTTCAATATATTGGGCATTTCGTTAACCCCGGGCTGTTCCCGCACAAACCAGACAGGTCTGCAGACGGTATCCACTCAGCGAGTTTTCGACACGGACATGTGCTTGTCATTGCGCCCGTCAGAGCTGTTCCAGGCACGACGGACATTCGGAAAACTACCTAGTCAGAGCTTTTCCGAACAAGAGCAGCATTCGGAAACTAGGTAGTCAGAGCTGTTCCTAGCACGAGAGACAATCGGACGAGACATTTCACTCGGACGTAAATGCGTAGTGCCAATTTTAATTTTGCCACCCGTAGGACGGCACTTCCGGCTTCGGCGGGCATTTTTTAATGAGGTTAGCCTTCCTCGGGTTTCGAGGCACGTTAGACTTATTGTTGTGATGTCGCCCACATCTCAGCTGGTCAAGATAGAACGATAAAAGACATCACGGTCGACCCTCAAGGGAAGGCAGGGGCAGACCATGGGCATTCCCTCGCTATCCAAGGAGGCTTCCATAATTGCAGAGCCGGCACATATTGCTCTGAGACTGGGCTCACCCGAGGAGTTGCCTCGTCCTGCTCATGGCTGCTTTAGTTCCTCACTTCCATGTGTTGGGCATCTCGCTTGCCACTGGTCGCTCAAGCACACACCAGGAACGGTCAGTCTGCAGGCGACATCCACTAGGTAAGCTTTCGCTTCGGACTACGCAATGGATTCGCTAGCCGTGTGTTCCATTTCGTGTTATTGAGACGTTTTTCCACCTTGTTTTTCCACCTTTGTCTACACTCTCTATGAGTTAGATACAGACAGTTTTCGTAACCATTTCATTCGACTGGGGCACTTCTTCAACCTTTTTGTACTCGCTCACGAGGTAGGCTACATGTGCTGCCGGCTCAGCACCTTACCTCCGTACAGCAGTGAGCGAGAAAGGCCAGGCCCTCTCATCAGGGGATCCCTCATATCCCCCAGCTGAGAGCCTTCGGACAGGTATCTGAACTGGGCATGTAGCGTGCTCAGTATCTCACCTCCGTTTTTCGGTAGGTAAGTATCGGCCCGGCTCTCTCATCCAAGGGTAGTGTAGCTTAGAGGCGTTCAGCTACATCTCTCAGATGGAGGCCTTTGTGTAAGTGTCTGGACCAAGTTTGTGGCTTCGTGCGCCTGAGTTTAAATTCTGACTGCTATCCTCAGTCTACCTGCAGAGCAGCAGGTTGTGTCTCTCTTAGTCTGGTCCCTATCCCAAGAGCTGTCCAATATGTAGTTTATATCCATTGGCACAGCGCTTGGGGTCAGTGGGATACTCAAGCTCCCCCACCGCGGCAAGGTGGAGACACATCGGGGGAGGCTGGGCAGGTACAACATCGACATTGCAGCCTTGAGCGAGACACGACTTGCAGAAGAAGGCCAGATCTGTGAAGTAGGTGCCGGCTACACATTCTTCTGCAGTTGAAGGAAACGCGAGGAAAGACGCCAATCTGGTGTGGGATGTGCCATTAAGTCGGCCCTGGTTGACAAACTAGCTACATTTCCGAAGGCTACAAATGACAGGCTTATGACCATCAAGTTACCCCTGCTGAAAGGAAAGAAGCATGCAACCACAGTGAGTGTCTACACATGAAACATGATTAATGAAGATGACGTTATAAACAAGTTCTATGCGGACCTGCACAACGTATTAACATCTGTTCCCAAAGGAGACAAACGTATACTCTTTGGGGACTTCAAAGCCAGAGTAGGCAAGGACACCGCCTCTTGGAGTGGCATCATTGAAAAGTACGGAGTCGGAAATTGTAATAGCAATGGACTCCTCCTCCTTCAGATCTGTGCCGAACGCTATCTCCTGTTCACCAACACAATTTTCCGTCTTCCCACGAGAAATAGGACATCGTGGATGCACCCTCGCTCGAAACACTGGCATCTCATTGACTATGTCATCGTCAGGAGGAGTGACAGACAAGATGTTCGGGTGAGAAAATTCATGTGTTGTGCCGACTGTTGGGCAGACCATCGTCTCATTATCTCGAAAATAAACATACACATCAAACAATCACGGCGTCCACAAGGGGAAAACATGAAGAAAAAAAAGCACACACACACTAAATGTCACCCGCCTAAACAGCAACAAAATGCAGTTGTCGTTTGAAAATGTGCTGGAAGACTGACTCAGGCTCAAATACTGCAGCTAAACAAGATGCGGAAACAGAGTGGAAAGCCCTAAAGGCATAATTTACAACACTGCTATGGAAATCCTGGGTCCAGCCCCCCGAAAACATAAAGACTGGTTTGATGAAAATTCCGAAGACATCAACCAATTGCTGGCAGAGAAATATCTTCTCCCCAATGCATATTTGAAAGACCCAAAATCAACATTAAAAAAATATGCCTTTAAAAACAGTACTGAGCAGAAACTTAAACACATGCGGGACTCCTGGCTGAGTAACAAAGCTGATGAAATTCAAGGCTCTGCTGACAGATATGATATGAAAATCTTCTACGACACACTGAAAGCGGCATATGGTCCTACATCCCCAGGCATAGTTCGCCTCCCCAGGACAGATGGGAGAACATTGGTCACCGTTAAGAAATAAACCCTTCAACGTTGGGCAGAGTATTTCAGCAACATCTTAAATGCAACATCCTTCTTCGATGATGAATTAGCAGAGTGTGGACACTGGGCATGGACACTCCTTCCATACCTTCAGTGTCTGGGATCTTGTCTTGCCATTTAATCTTCAATAGCCTCCTAAGGCAGACTGTGTGAAAGTGGTTCAACCTCCTAGCGCGCCGCTGACAAACAGCCCAGTCCTCACAAGCGCACAACAGCGCGGAAAATACAACTGCCCTGTAGACCTTCAGCTCTGCCTGCAGGCCCACTCCATCTCCGTCCCGCACACTCCTGTACAGTCCGCCATAGGCCGCGCTGGCAACGAAGATTTCCGCATTCACCCCGTCATCAACCGTGGCAGCTTATGACACAGTACTGGCAAGATAGGTGAACCTGTCCACAACACTTAGTCTACGACCACACACCCTGACACGGTATGACCATTCCCTGGAGCCGACTGACACACAACCACGGTCCTCTCCAAGCTGACACTGAGCCCAAAGTTGCCACAGGCATATGAGGAAGCTGAAACAATGTCTGTCTCCGAGCCGGCACACAGAGCGCAACCATCAGCAATCATCAGCTTTCTGACGGAGTCACTGCCAGCCTTTGTTTACATCCTGTATGGTTGGCACGTCATCAAATGTATCACTAGTGGGAACATTTTAGCAACATCTTAAATGCAACTTCCTTCTTCGATGATGAAACCATCAACTGCCTTCCTCAAGTTCCCACTAGTGATACACTTGATGACCTGCCAACCATACAGGATGTAAACAAAGCCATCCAGCAACTTTTCAGCCGCAAGGCACCTGTTCCTGATTTCATCCCAGCAGAGATATACAAGGCAGGTGGTCCGGTCCTAATAGAGCAGCTTCACAAACTTTTTACAAACATATGGGTGAACGAGACCATGCCACAAGATTTCAAGGACGCATCAATAGTCCACCTTTACAAACGTAAAGGAAACTGCCAATCCTGTGACAAACACAGAGGCATCTCCTTGCTCTCAACTGCAGGGAAGATACTCGCCAGCATTCTTTTCAATCGCCCACAGTCCATCTTGATAAAGGTCTTCTTTCTGAGAGTCAATGTGGCTTCAGAAAAGAACGAGGAACTGCTGAAATTATTTTCGATGCAAAGCAGCTGCAAGAGAAATGTCAAGATCAGAATTTCGAAATTGTCTCCACTTTCATTGACCTTACCAAGGCTTTTGATACAGTCAGCACAGAAGGACTGTGGAAGATTATGGCGAAATATGGCTGTCCACGAAAGGTTGTCCAAATAGTTATAGAACCCCGTCTGTCACAGCCCAATATCCTTTAACAGATTTAGATGTTTGCCGATCCAAGATAATTGCTACACCCCTTTGCCGTTCTTCCCCCTCCCCCCAGTATAAATAATCTTAAAATCCTCTCCTGTCTTAATTCCTGCCCCTTTCCATCTCGTCTCACATATTCCTAGTATATTAATCTTCGCTCTTTCCATTTCTTGCTTGATGTTATCTAATTTTCCGTCGTCGCTTAACGTCCGAACATTCCATGTTTCTAATTTCAGTATCTTGATAAACTAGGCAACTTTAAAGAAGGTAGTTTGCCGCTGCTTTCTTTCCTAGCAGTGACCATACTGGCCGGTGACTGTAGCCATTGTCCCGTTAAAGAGATCTTCTGCCTACCATCGCGAAACTTGAGACCATAACCAACAACTATCTGTCGGCTGCCTTCAAAATTTCATCCACCACCTGCCTTCCGTGGTTTCCTGTGAACAGCTTCCGAAAACGAATACGAAATAACATCACATCATCCCCAGAAAAACACAAAAGGATCGTCCTTTGAAGAAAACACCGTTACGTCGTCGCCATCTTACCGGAATGTGGAATTGATAAAATAAAAGATAAACATTATTTTCAGGAATGTCTCCTACCAGGGCCCATAGGAAAAGCAAAGAATAGTAACATTGTAAACTACCTTAACAATGGTAAACTACTGAACGTAACCTTGCCAAGTAATCATTATCATCATCATGTGCCAACCAGGTAAGCGTGGGTGGTCATGTTTCGCCAACTTACACGATCACCAGAGACGTGGATGAGCTCTGTGTTCTTGTCTCAACCATGTCATTTGGCCAAACCATCCAGATATTTACATGTCTGCTTTCCCCTTGTTCTTTTCTATTTCACCTCAATCTTGCCAGTCGTCACAAAGTTCTCTAGTTTATTTCTTCCCATAACGTGCCCAATAAAATAAATTGACTGTCTACGTCTAATTTCTCTAATCAGTTTGGGGTTTACTTTTGCCTCTTGTAAGACTTGTTAATGTGTTTTTCCGGGTCATTGGTATACGTTGCATTTTCCTCAGAAATCACAAAAGCCAAAAAAAAAAAAAAAATGCTGGGGTTGAGTGCGAAGCTCTGTAAAGGACATGCAACGTGCCCCGTATGTTGTAAGAGACGACTAAGTAGGGCTGGTGTGAAACTGATTCCCTCATCCGATAGAAAACGTCAGCTGCGAAACCCAACCAATCATGAGGAAGTATATAAAGGACATGGCATGAGTTGGTTGTGAGCCGATGCTCTTCTCAGAGATGTAAGGCGCAAGAAGAGAAGAGGAGATTGATGCATGAAGGTGTACAACTACGACGACGACGACTAACGACGATGATTATGATGATTATGATGATGATGATGATGATGATGATGATGATGATGGTGGTGGTGGTGGTGGTGGTGGTGGTGATAATGATGAAGACTAACAAGAAAATGAATTTTTGTTGCTCGCTTTTTTCGAGCTTATTCATCACTGGACTCATTTTTGCTTGTGGACCAGCTTTCCCTATTACCAGTGTCCCTCGCCATCAGGCGAACCCAACCCCGACTTCTTTGGTTCTTGTAATTTACGTCCATACTCCAACGTTGAAGACCAATTGAGCGGCGTAGGAACCCCCCCCCCCCCCCTCTTCTCTTCCCACCACCACCACCACCACCACCTCTTCACCTGCCCATCAGGGTACCGGGTGTATAAGAGCGGCCGCTCTAAACCTTTCGAGCACAGTCTTCCAAGATAATGATGATGATGATGATGATGATAACGTTTCGAAAACTGTAGCAGTAATCATTTATGACGTGACCCCCAGTAAACATACGTAACCTTTAACCCACGACTTATCATCCCTAACATTGACAAGCATGATTCGGCGTGAATAGTAGTTATTTGGCCCGGATTCTATATCTACGTACTTCGAGTTACCATAAGATATAGCCAAAGCTAAATACTTATAACTGTGTATATATATGTATATGTTAGTACGTTCACATAACCACACAGAGAAAACAGATAAACTGTGACAGGTAATATAACCATTGAGTGGCTCCTTAGAAGGCACATTGTCCCGAGGATTGTCTGCCACTGTGCATACGGTAAGCGGACTATTTCAACTTGTCATATCCCAGGACTAGTCAGTTGGTTAGTAGATTTGCTTGTGGTGCTAACAGATCTTTCCTAGTGAGCATAGTTATCGGGAACTTAGAGTCTGAACTTGTGTAGTATTATATTTAAGTACTTATATTTGGCTACTTTCATAATAGCAGACGGTAGATTTATTACAACAATTAGTTTCAGGACGTCGCAATAACCCACAACATTTTTAACGGTTTTGTAATTTACTAGGCAATTTTTACGTTCAGTAGTTTGCCAGTGTATTCTGAACGACAGGCACTCATTGTATGGAAACCAGCGAACGCGGTATGAGGGATTATGAATTGCTTCCGTAACCCCTCCGTCACAGAGCTGCTTATGGAAAACATACTAAACAATAAAGTGCTGTCAGTTGCTACGAGAACAAGAGTGTTGAAGTGCTATATAAAACCAATACTCTTTTATGAATGTAAAATATGGGCAATGAGCAGAGAGGCTTAGAAATATAACAGTGATAATCTGATTTCTGAGGAAGATCAGAGAATACCACGGACAGACATGAAAAAAAAAAAAAAACGATGCGAAAGTCCTACAAGAAACAAATTAAAATCGTTAACTGATTAGATAAATTAGATGTTGACAATAAAGAGTTTGTTGGGCATTTTATGAGACAAAAGTGAAAAACTTAGTGACAACTGGCAAGATTAATGGGAAAAGAACAAAGGGCGGGTAAAAAGAACAAAGGGCAGACAAAGAAATATCTGGATGAATTGGCAAAATTTCATGTCGAGACAAAACTACAGAGCTGATCCACGACTCTGGTGATCGTGTGAGATGGTGAAACGGGACCACCCTCGCGTGACGGTTTGGCACATGATGATGATTATGATTGTCTTCTCCTTTGAAAACATTAATGGTTGCCTAAGGCCTAGAAAGTCTTATTCCCAATGCAGATATATGAGCCTCATCATCATCATCATCATCATCATCATCAAATCATCATCATAATCATCATCAAATCATCGTCATAATCATCATCATAATCATCATCATCGTAATTCTCCTCCACATCTTGTGCCTTGCTGCCTGACGTAGACGTTCATGTCTCTCAAAAACTCTCGGTCCTTTGCGCTCTGGATCAACTCTGCTGATGATATTCCTCCATGCCACAGTCTCAGGCCATCCAGCATAATTTCTCTTGGTCTGCGTCTGCCTCTTTTCCTACTGAGCTTTCATGATATTCTCCAGTACCTCTCTTTTCATCACGTGGCCAAAGAATGCTGTCTGTATCTACCTAATATGTCCTTATTTTAATTTATTTTTGTTATACGTGTACTAACAGAACATAATTCATCATCAGAGTTTAAACAACATAGCTATCAACAAGCAGGGACAGTTGTGTGTGGTTTAATCTGATCTAACCATGCAGCTACATCGTCTCCTCACCTCAACCCTGGTGGCTCTGTCAGTGTGTTGTATCAGTGCCCAGACAACTGACCCGGAAGTGCACACCCCAGCTGGGACATTCCGCGGGAAAATCCTGACCTCACACAGCGGCCATGAGTACGCTTCTTACCGGGGAATCCCCTATGCCTTGCCACCAACAGGAGATAGAAGATTTGCCTTGCCAGTCAGACACCCGGTGATTGAGGTCAGTTATTGAATTAAATTTTCTTTGAAGTATGTTGAATTATCTCACTTGCCTGCCTGCCCACCCTCCCGGTGGTTATCTATTTAACCCCATGAGTTGAGTTGAGTTGAGCCAAGAACCGACATCACAACTCTCGGGACATACCCACCCGCGCTGCTTCCTCATCGCCAGCAACCAGGGAAGAATCCCAATACTCCAGGTACCTGATACAGCCTGACTTTGTATCCTTCTGGCTTTTCCTTGGAGCAATGAGTGGTCACCAAATCCCGTGGTTACTCCCTGCCGCTGTATGCTCTCCACGCCATGAGGATTTATCCGTTTTTCCACGCGATACACATGACCCTAGAGGGTCCTGACCAAACTGCCTTATGGTGCAACAGAATCGCAAGAGGTGCAAACTCAGCCAATCTGATCACCTACTTTAAAGCATTTATACATTTACATCTTAAACTTCCGGTGTGCTGATTGCGAGATAGCGGGTTCAATCTCTACACTGGTTGGTTGCTCTAAAATGTTGACTTCTCGTCCTTGACTTGGTAATGTGAATTACATATACCTAAGAAGTCGGAGTGGTGTTCGCCTGATGGCGAGGTACTCTAGAAATAGGGAAAGCTTATCGACACGGAAAACTCAGTCCCGTTATCTAGAAGTTGTAGCACGTATGCACTATGCTCGAGTTAAAAGCGAGCAAATTAAAAAAAATGAGTAGGGATCTGTATAATTTCTTGAGAACACGTAGATTATGAAATGAAATTAAGCATATTGACGTATATCATGATCACCTATGAATATAGGCAGTTGGTTGCACTATTTTACCTTCATTACCTGTAAACGGGGTACCTCTATTTATGCTAGTATACTCGTGAAATTTAATGTAATTTACAAATCTCGCTACAAATAAAACTTGTGCACTATACTCATGCATTATAGTAACGATTTTAAACCAATTCGACGAAAACGGCAAGTGTAACTAATCCACAACTAATTACAACACTGTAATTACAAGAGATAATGGGAAAATTTCCGCTGGAAAGCTTTTGTCAACATTCAAAAGAAACTACTATGTGTCACAAGCTCCACAGCTCAGGTGACAAGAAATTACATAGTGAGGAAAGTGTAAGCAAAAGGGAAATACGTCTTGAAGTGTGGGGAATGTTAGAAAGGTGAGAAAGGTGAATCACTATAGGGAAGACACAAGTGGGATGGGAACCGAGAAAAGAAGGTGAGGGTAGGTGTACTACACACAAAGAAAAACCAAATGGCAGACAAGTGAGGGATATGAGGATCAGATATTAAAGACAAAAACATTGAACATTGTGATCGTACTGGGAAAGAGACTCCAAATGACAAAAACAAAACTAGTTAAGAGTATATTATGTTAATCTTGTGATTTCCATTCAGGCACCGTGGTATGTTTTAGACACCTGTGTGCTTCAAGCTTCGAGAGTCCTGCACGAGCCACAATGCTTTTTAAGCCGAAAGCTGCAAACGGTACGGCATGAAATGCATCGGCGAAAAAGGCTTGTGCTTGGCCAACATATTTGAACATCTTATGGATGTAAACAGTAGAGCACATAAGCCGATGTCTACACATTTCAACAGTGTTGATCACTGTTGTATATCCGCTATCCATGTTATGGCATGGGTTTCTTTCATGCACATTGCACGAAAGACATCTGTAAACTCTGGAAGACCACCTCGTTTGTAAGTTGGGTTCTCATTCCCCGTGAGGCCTCATTGTCCAACACAGTTCATTTACCACAATTTTATCTCTCTCCACCTGATCCCTCCACCTGTCATTTCCACGTCTCTGCTTGTGTACACTCCCCTTTCTTTGCAGTGTGTCCAACTCATGTGTGTCTCTCCTGTTGGAATTGGACCCTCACTCTAACTATTTCGGCGTAGATAACTTTCTACCCAATACACCACTTTCTGTTAGCTCATTTACCTCTACTCAGTACACCACTTCTTGCTAGCTCATTTACCAATCCCGGAGCACTCAGTTTGATGTTTTTGCTCTTGGAATCCGCCGTCTACAAAGCATTAGACAAGTGGCTTTTTTGTATTTTAAAAAAGATGTAGTTTTCTCATTTGTTTAGTGTATTCTAACAAAGGTTATCGCATCGCAATCTCCATTATGTCACTCCTTATTCTTCATCTGTCGTCCTTTATCCCGAACTGGTGCATGGGACCGCATCCAACTTATTCCAGGTTGTCCCATCCCATGACATCTCACGAGCCTCCTTCCCATATTCATTTCCTTACAGCAAGGAATCCGTGTCGCAGATTTACACACTTCATCTTGGAAAATTTCCATAATTGACACCTATGGATGAAATGGAATAGAAAGCACATGTAGTGGAGGAGATGAAATACTATGAGATTAGCATACACAGATTAGTCCATACACACGCTACTGCTTCTAATACACTGGACTGATGTGGCGATGGGATTACGAATGCAATTCGTAATCCCGCATACCGCGTTCCAAACACAGCCGCGAGCAATTTGGAAGCAAACTGCTTTGAGTTGGTTTCTATACAGCGGTGTGAGTGCCGGTTGTTCAGAAAGCGATGGCAAACTACAGAATGTAAACTTGCTCAGGAATCACAAATAGCCACACACACACAAAATTCTGAGGTTAATGTTACGTCCGGTAAAAGATATGCAACTAACTGTTATTATTACCAGTGTCCCTCGCCATCAAGCTAACCCACTCTAATTTCAGAGGCACTAGTAAGTTACGTCCCCAAGTCAAGGAGGAGAAGTCAACAGGGACAATCCAACTGATCTGTGTAGGGGTTGAACCAGCTACCTCGCCTTCAGCGCACGACAGTATAAGAGCGATCGCTCTTATCCACTCTCCACGCCGACTCCCGGTACCGCATGTTAATCTGCTATCATTTGACCCCTCAGCTGACACGAACACCTGGCCACATCAATATTTGTACCAATACGGTACCGATAGCTGGCGTCTCTGCCTTCAGGTACAGTGCAATGCACAGTTTTGTAAATTCCTCGACCTACAGAATGGAGGCCGGTCTCCCTGGCCGTGGAGTTAGCAGCTTTCTACGTAACCCCGAATACTCTCGTGGTTGACGTGAGCGCACGAGAATTGGAAGCGGTTCAAGTCGCGCCAGTGACTTATGAGAGTATGGAGCCGGTCGCTCAGAAAGCAATAGCAAACTACTGAGCGTAATCTTGCCAAGAAATCAACAGTCAGCTGAAAGATGCTGATGTTGACAGCGATGTCCTGTAAAAGGATATGCAAAACATTATTATTACTACAGAATAGAGAATTCAATATTAGCCACGGGCTATATCGAGGCAGATCGCTTTGCGTTGATTTCGGTGGTATGAGACGTTGATCTGTCAGAAAGTAATGGTAAGAGCTGAACTAACATTGTCCTATAAATCACAACACAGCCAAGAAAGGGTATGGTTGACTGCAACATCCTGTAGAGGAAATGGAAGTAACTTTAAAAAACCATACCGATAGCTTTATTTTTGACAATTGTAGAGCACTCCATGTTTTTCAATAAGATTGCCTGGGTCTTTTACTTCAACAGGGGATTTATGACGCCACAGAGTTTGGCCCAGTGTGTGTACAACATGAAAACGGCACGGCTATAGGACAAGAAGACTGTCTATTTGTAAATGTCTTCACGCCTCTAAAATCAAAGGTTGGCCAAACATAGTCTATTTCTCTTATTTCTAAACAAGGCATATATGCGAAACACACATAACAAAAGGTTAACAAAAGGTGTAAAGGTTAGCATGGTTGCCTTCCAAGCAGTCGATCCGGGTTCGTTTCCCGGCTGACGCACCAGGGGAGCTGCGTGGTCTCGAGGTATGGTGTCCGCCTCGAGTGCTGGAGGTCCTGGGTTCAAGCCTCGGTGAGGACCGGGATTCATTTCACGTGGACTTCTAGTAATAAAATGTTCCCTGGTCTCTGGGTAGTGAGATCGGACGCCCGTGTGTATTGTTGCGCACGTAAAAAATTCCTTGGCAGTTGGAAATCGAAAAAGAGTAGCCTAACAGCAGAATTTCGAGTTAAAAATCTACCCAAAGTGTTTCAGGATCCTCGCCGTTGCTACGGAGTTCGTGCACTGAGCTGAGTTTCTCCAGACTCAGGTTTGAGTTAGGAGTTGAACGGAGCACTTATGGGTTCATTCGTGTGCCGTGATGTTGATCCATTGACTAAACTAAACTAAACTAAACACATAACAAGTCGCAAAGAGTGTCTGTTCATGCCACTGTATGACACATGTATGTAATTATGATTGTAGTATTTTTTGAATGTAAGACGTGCCTGCAGCCAAATTTGTGACCTTTTGCAAATACAGTTTTTTTTTTTCATTCGTTCTGTCACTCCACGACCAGGAAGTCCAGGCTGGGCAGTGGCTGACCTGCTAGCTCGCTGACCTACCAGCTCGGTGATCTTGTGTTCGAAACCCCTTTGATTTGGATGTGTAAAATTAATCACCGCTTTCTTGTCAACCCAATCTACAGTGAACACCAGAAACGTTCTGGAAAGTTAAGGAGGCCGACATTATTATGACCACATCAGCTATCGTGAGCTGAATAGTCTATAAAATACGGGGATAACATCATTTATACCCAAAACATCTAACGACTAAGACAAATATGGTTTACGCGTTTTTAAATTACTCATCTTTACCCAAGAGCTGACAACTTAACTGATTCAGTGCCGAAGGATTATATATTGCCACACGTGACCTCCCAATTTGACAGAAGGACGATATATCGCCTTACTTGGGTCATCGTGTTATTTGTTTCGGGAAATTTGCTTCATAATACTTCTTCATTTGGTTGTGCACCGTGGTTGGTCAAAACCTCCTTTTTATAATGTAATTGTCACTGAATCAATTAACTATCCGAGACCGAATGAGAAATGATGTTATCAGATAGACAGTGTGATGAACACCTTGTGCCACATATATTGAAAGACAGAAGATCAAATGGTTTGGCCATCTCGTTAGAATGCCATAACATCAACTACCAGTACTGGCCCTACATAAAAAAAAAAAGATCTGCTTCGGGAGCTAAAGGACGTCTGAGAAGAAAATGGATTGATCAAAAACATTGTAAAGTCACAAGGAATGAGTGGTGACTTTTCATTGACAGCTCTAAAAGAAAGGTGCTTTTTTACACAGTGGTAACACATATGACTCAATTCCAAATGTCCATTCTACTACAATGAAGGAGGAGTATGCTACAATAAGCACAGTCCTGAAAAAAAAATTGAAGTATATAGAACATAACTGGATGGTTTGTGTAGATCTTAAAATGATGAACTTCTTGCTTGGATAGCAAACAGGATTCACCAATTTTCCATGCTTTATATGTTCGTGGGATAGCAGAGCAAAACATACGCACTGGACAAATAAATATTCGCTTTTGAGGGATGATCTTTAAAGTTGGAAAAGAAAATATCGTCAACAAGCCTGTGATTGATCGAAAAAAGTTCTACTTCCACCAATACGTATAAAGCTTGGCTTGATGAAGCAGTTTGTAATTTATGCAGAAAGTTTTCGGAATTGAGCATAGAAAAACTTAAAGCTGGAATATTTGATGGATCTCAAATTAAAAAGTTAATAAACGATCCAAATTTGATTGATGCGATGAACATAACAGAGTCCACAGCCTGGTCATCATTTGTTTTAGTTAAGCAAAACTTTCTGGGTAACTTCAAAGCAGATGCTTATTATGAATTAGCTGAAATCATGTTATCGAGTTTTTGTAAACTTGGGTGCAACATTAGCATAAAATTGCACTACCTCCACAACCATTTACATTTTTTTTGGGAGAATCTTGGCGACTTTAGTGAGGAGCAAGGTGAAAGAATTCACCGAGACATAAAAACAATGGAAGAGATACCAGGGACTCTGGGATGCCAACATGACGACAGATTACTGTTGGACTCTTAAGCATGACTGTCCGGGCACATCTTATTCCAGGAAGTCCTCGAAAAGAAGCTTTTTGTATGTTGACTACAGATAAAA